>JAPYZK010003097.1:0-25565 GCA_030522785.1 Platygaster equestris | reverse complement strand
TGTAATAAAAACGTATCAAATATTACTATAAGAGAATTTCCTTATATCAGGAAAGTTTTTTTATAAAAATATAAAACTTTTTGTAAAAATCGCGAAGTTTTCATAAAAATAAAGGATTTATAAGAAAATTTGGAGGCTTTCAATTGTTTTTATAAAAATACAGATGAATTGTATGAAAATTTTGACAGATTTTATAAAAAAATTTTTTGTATAAAGTTTTTATAAAACCACTTCATGAAAATCGAAAATTGTATATAACTTATAAAAACGACCTTATAAAAAAACGAATACTTATAAATAATTCGCTGATTTTATAAAAATTCTGCCTGTTTTTATAAAAACTACAATCACTAGGGTCCAATAAACTTCAAAAGTAAAATTTAGCAATTCAGTCATTTTTCTTCTGTAACTCGGTGTACATTTAAAAACTTTGAAATTTTTCTACAGATCGATCACACAGGAGCAGAAGGTGTGCTCCAAGAAATGTTCCGCAGGACGGTGCATCGGATAAACCACGAAAACGTCAAGTACGAAGCTTTCGATTTCCACGCAGAGTGCAGGAAAATGCGGTGGGATAGGCTCAACATCTTGATGGAGCGAATACAACACGATATGCAACAAATCGGATATTTTTTGCTGACGAAAGATGGGGCGCTGCTTTCGGTGCAAGACGGAGTTTTTCGAACAAACTGCATCGATTGTTTGGACAGAACAAATGTCGTGCAAAGTATGATAGCGAAGAGAGTGCTCAATGAAGTTTTGAGTAAACTCGGGATTCTTCAAAGAATCGAAGAGTACCCTGCTCTTGAACACCAATTCAAGGAGGTTATTATATTTGTTATATTCAAACATTTGGTCATTTTTTGCCAAACTCGTCGGCGTTATTATTCGTTATCAATTTTAATCAAACTTTTTGAACGTATCGTTTATTAAAATAAGACCTTGAATCATAATCTTGAAAAAAACATTTTCCAGCCACATTTTTCCTAGATGAAATGAGACTTGTCATTATCTTTTTTGTTTTTGTAATGAAATTATCCATATTTAAATGTCGAGTAATCATTTAAAAATGTATGATTTCAGGTTTGGGCCGACAATGCCGACGTCATAAGCACCCAATACTCCGGAACCGGAGCCTTGAAAACTGACTTCACCCGAACTGGTAAACGTACGAAAAAAGGCATGTTCAACGACCTTCTCAATTCTCTTTCGAGATATTTCAAGAACAACTTTGCTGATGGTTGGAGACAGGTAAAATATTACCAATGTAATTCATATTCATAGTATAAATTGACGAATAATCGAAATTCCGACAAATGTCACTCTAAAGAGAAAACTAACTTTGGCCTCTTTTTTTTTAATTCGATATTAATAATGGAAGGATTTTTCAAGGATTCGATAACTTTATTCCTGGGCCGGTTTATCATTCGAGACGACGAATGGGTGGGTTGCGATTCACCCTTGGCCACTGGCAAAAGTTGGCGATACGTAACGTTTCCGCTCGTTTTATTGATCGCGTCATCGATGCTTATTGCGCATATTGTCATGCCCTCGGTTTACACCACGGAAGTTTTGCTCTACATGCTCTTCTGGGCGGCCATGATCGCGGGAACTTTAGCAACAATTATGCATCACGGCACACTATACGTCGACAATCCCAAACTTGGTGGTTATTAACAATCGTTGCAATTAATTTGATAACTTCGGCAAATTTTATCTGTTGAACTAAGCTCATTTGATGCATATGATAATATATGGATGGTTTTGTTAAAATAAGTCAATTGTAGTTTTATTTGTCCAAAGAACGTATTTTTTATTGAAAATTGGAATATACAAAAAACGAATTCACAGTGATTTTGACATTTTTCTATCACAAGATACAAATGTATATTTCAACAAAAAGGGTTTACAATGATGAAAAAAAACTGGGATCGACGGGGCACGTTGAAATATTTTCAGGTTTCACAAAAAATATAAAACCATCGCTTATTCTAGTGATTAGAGGAGGGATCATGTCTTGGTCAATTTTTCCGTCGAGTTTGCGGTGCATTAGGTTTTCAACAAAAGAGAGCGTTGAACCACCGGATTCTAAATTGTACTCAGTGGTCATTGTAATGACGAAAATGGCTTTTTTGACTAATGGTTCGATGCGATCGCACAAATTGTGGAAAGCCATTAAGGCTCCTGGGTGAATGTTGAGGAGTTCGAAAATTACCTGGAATTTGAACAAAATTTATTAAGACTGTGATTACAATAATCACCCCCAATTCATCGACTAATCAGGTTTCTGATCAATGAATTATTTTAAACATTCCATTCAATCTACTGGAAAGTTGTTAAATATTTATTATATACGTATGAATTTTTATTTTCAACATTTCCAAATCCTTCGCAACTTTTTAAATTCTTAAAATTGTCCTATAACACACAAATTTCTCTACCACAGCTTTAGAAGTTTCCACCCTGGGCTTCAACTTATCCACAGCCATCCCATAGTCTTTCCCCAGGCTCTCCGGCTGGAGTACAAGGATCGTATCGCTGCCGAGCACTCGACGACTCGTATCCGCAATCGTCTGCGCCAAACACTCCATCGGTTGCTTGCTGTTTGCGAAAAGCAAAAAAATAGAAGGCCTCTCTGGCTGCTCGAAAGTTTGCATTATACCCGACAAAACGTTGTTCCACATGTTACTATCCTGCTCGGCAAATACGCTCTTGATCGCCTTTATCCTTGTTCTTAAGTTTTCCAAGGCCGACTCATACTCCAGTCCTCCCTTATCACTAAATACTGCGAGTTTCTTCTCTGGTTTATCTTTGTTCATAAAAGTCGCTAATACAGCAATTAATAAAATACTGACGACTATGAGAATATTTGAAAGCTGGTTTTGCCCAACTCTCTCTTGGGACAAGGGTTTTATGCAGTGCAAGACTTTCATCGACTTCTCATTTTTTGTAGGAGATTCTTTGCATGATTTTTCCTGGTGGTGTGGAGGAGACTCTTGTTCGTCTTCGTCTGACTGCGAGTCGGAGGGATTTGGGTCGTTTGGATCGTCAGGGTATGGTGGCCTTTTGGGTTGTTTTTCGGAGCCCATGTATTCGCGACGCTCCGATCGTGGCTTCAACGGAGATTTTTTTGTATAACTGGAAAAATGGGAAATTAAGGTGAAGTATGCTTTTTTGAGAACACGTTTGAATGAGAAAATGAAAATACAAAAAAAACAATTGTCAGTTTTCTAATGTTTTTTCGATACTGTCAAGGTGGAGCAAAAATTCAATACTTTTTTTTCGTTTTTGCTGTTTTTGTAAGGTATTATTTGTTCTCAATATTTAGCTATCATTTATATGTATCTTTATATGTATAATGTAAATGACAGTATACTACACTTGGAAATTTATACTTACGGATACATTTCGTACGACATCCCTGATGAATTATTTTCACTACTTTTTCAACTGTATGCGGCAATGACTGAAAAAATAATTCAAGAATCATGGAAAATTGTGACATAACACAAAAGACGTCAATAATTCCGATTTATACTTATTGTACCTTTTTAAATTCATGGTTGTTCGGGATTTCGTTAATTTGTTCGACCTCAATTTTTACATGACTGATAATGAAAACATCAACTTGCAACCCTTTTTATGACAATTGATGACAATTGATTCAACTCATGCATATATGTTATAATATATATATGTAGGTATGAGCATCAACTGTTGATGCGCAACATACTTTTTCTGTCGGTAAAACGAGCTAAAATCTATGTAAAATCTGAACTAAAAATACGGTGTAAACATGCCGAGCCGTTGACAACTGTGACAATTTCTTGTAAACAATTGTAAACATTCAACACGAATGATTGAAATTGAGTGTTTATAAAATTTGAAAAACTGTACATAGTATTTTTCACACAGTTTCAGGATGAAGTGACTAGTTTTATCAGTTTTTCCGAATTTCTATTGAATGTGAGTAAAAAATAAGTTGTACCAGCAAACAGTTTTTATTGTCATTTGCAGGTTCCAAACATTGGAACTTTAGCGGTTAAACGGCTTCACAAAATAAACAATTTACCGTCATAATCTAATTACACATTCGATATTTAAAATTTATATAATTTATAGGTATTTATGGTACGTTCTAACAGTTACTTGACAAATAAATAAAATTTGCTTCAGCATCATATAGTAAACTTGACCTGAAATTTTGTTTTTCAATATTATTTATATTATATTCAAAGTACTTGAAGTATAAAAATTATAAAATTCACAAATATTAAAGTCTACAAATTTTACAATTCGAGATTTTCATTTTCATATTGTTCTACTCTCAGAATTTCGAGATTGAACATTCCAACATTTTGGATTTGCAATTTTTTTACTTTTCAAGTTGTATGTGACCAATTTAAATTTTCTTACTGTATTGTTAATAATAAACAATTTATTTTCAATAGCTTACTGCATTTACATTTTTTTTTAATTTAAATTTTCAGAAAAATAGAAGAAAATGGCTCAAGATAAGGACATATTCAAACGGGTAGAGCTTTTAGGATTCACTTTTTCCAAAAGCTCGAAAAAAAAGTGAGCCACTTTAAAAAATTTTCACTTGTTTTTTTCTAACTTCATGTTATTTTAAAAATAATTAATTTTTTTTCTAGAATGTGCTATGGGACAAACGAGCATATGTGGACAGAAATATTCACATCTATCTCTCCTACATCCGAGGTCGAACTTACGAAAAAAAATATTCTGCTCTATAAATTATCAAATGGTGCTGACAATGCTGGAATTAAAAGCATCAAGAAACTGCCTTCAATACAAGCGAGGAGCAAATCATTAAATGAACAAATTAACAATATCGAGCAAAAACATGATGAAAAATACAATGTGATTCGTCAAAAAGGTTTTTTATACATTGAATTAAATGCTGTAGAGAAATCATTTGGAAATGAATTGCAATTTTTGTACATTTTTGCAGCAAAAAAACTAAGGCAGATCAAAGAAGAAAAAAAATTATTGGATGTGAAGAAACAAATCATGAATTTGAAACTGAGTGAAATGAAGGTAGACATCGAAGAGTCAAAGAGAGCAAATGAATTTGCTGACCGATTTTTGCCCCCATCTGGTTCTACTGTGGATGAATGTTGGATAGAAAAATCAGTGTCTCTTATTTGTAATATTGGAAATGGCGTCAGTAAAGGAGAAGTAAGATGGAAAACAATTTACAAATATAATATTATAATATCTTTCAGAATTGTGGAATGACTTTGAGTTTATAATTTTTTTTTATTCCGATTTTTTCCTTCCAGGCATGGCAAGAAGTGTCGAATCTATTAGGATCCATTCAAATACCTGTACTTTGGAAAACTTTCTTTGACATGCGTACTCGAAACATTCAACTACTAATTAAGAAGCTCACTGAGGATTGTACGAACTCCCTCGCCAATGTCAAAAAAAGCTGTTCAGTTGATGCTAGTAAATTGTACTCCCTTCAACTTCAGATCGAATGCGAAAGACGTTTGCATCAAATGAATGTCCACATGTATCACAAAAAACTTTCAGAGCATATTGACATCCTCGATGATATAGTAAGAAATTTTCTCAACAACTTTGACAGGACATATTTTGTAATCCACCAAAATTCTACTCGATTTGAAAAATTAACTTATAACACTGTTTTACAGCAAGAATGAAAACCTATAAAAATTGTTTATGTTTTTTTTTTTTTTTTTTTTACCGAAAAGTTGTTTTGTCAACGATTTTTCATGTGAAAAAACCAATATTTTGCTGATTGATTTTTTTTTCAGGCCAGCCAACGATTCCCACAATTCAGTGACTGGATGAATTTGCAAATACAAGTGAAGAAAAACAAAAGTTTGCAAAATAGTTTGCGAAAAAGAATCGCTCACTTGGAAGATCGTTTGATGGAAGATTCTTCGTGTGAAGTAGAGTTGAGAGATTCGAGAAATGAAGTTCGAAGATTGGATGTTGAAATTGTACGTGTCGAACACGAAAAATTTCTACCTTCGACGCTTTTTCACATTTTCTGAAATTTTTTGTTTGTTATTTATAGGGAAATCACACGCAGGAACTGCAAAAATCACTGAGGTACTTGAAACACGCAGGCTGGGTAATGAATGAAGTACGCAAAAAATTAAGCAAGCGTTCAGAAAATATCGAATCCTTGAAAATCGTACTCGATGATACTATTTGGTTGAACTGGGATCTCCACACAGAGCTCTCAGTTTTTCATGAGCAAATGGATATGAACTCTTTACGAAAAATTATCCTTAAAGGAAAAAGAGAAAATGATTGGTGAGTGGAAAATGTTATTTACGAAGTTAAAGAAACTGGATAACGAATATTCATTGCTGGTTTTTATTTATTCATAATTTATGCTTTTTTTCAGCTTTATGTCGAAATGCATTCTGTCGTCAAGAAATGCACTAACGCCGAATGCACTTGCAATGGTCAGAGCTCCGATTCATTATATTCTCGAAGCATTCAAATCTTTTCACGTGAAATTCAAATCTGAAAAGAAAGAATCCAGTCAAGATGTCGCACTCGCCAATTTTTCGAACATTCAGAGCCAAGAGTGTATTAACCACGAAATGACGTCGTTTTACAAAATACTCGAGCAGAAACAACAATTCCAAAATTGCGATGTATTCATGGATGATGCTTTACATCGCATTTTCATGATGGATGAAAAAACTCAAAAGCATATGGAAAATACTTACCGCGTGCTTGATTCATGGTAAGTATTCTGAACAGCGAAAATCTACCAGAAAATCGATACTCAAAATACTAAAAATTCCTAACATGATTGACCAAAAATTCCATTCTATCACGATATTAATGTAATTGTAATTTTATGCACAATTTATTATCACTCTTTTACAATCGATAATTTTGTTATGAATTGAAATTTTCCTTTATTTCACATAATTCAAAACGATAAAAAATTACTTAGATATTTGTTGGGAAGTTTCTTTACATTACAACCCCTGAAATTTTTAACTTACGTATATTTGTTGAGTATTTATAAAAATGTATACTCAATATCTTGTTAGAAATGTAAAGAGAATTTTTAAAATCATATTTTAAAAAACTTTCACAAGTTATCTACTAAGCACATTTTTTTTTCAGGTCTTCTCAAAATGTTCAAGAAGCATTTCTCGATGTTTTTGGCGACGCTAAAGTGAATGGAGTGACTTTGGAAGAATGGTTAAAACGTTTTGCCATGATGATACACGTGATTCAACGTTCCCAATGATCGCAGTTTCCTCATTTTTTCGTATTCGTGGTAATTACTTTCAGTAATTTACTTAACAGAATTTGTGGAATACTAATCGTCACTGGTTTTTGCTCCTTGTAGGAAAATGTACATAATTTTGTGTTTCTAATATATTTAAGTGAATTTTCCAGTGCCTTGAACGCCACTGTTATTTTCTTCGTTATTTTTGTAAAAACGTGAATTTTTTGTCTGATAGGATTGAACTTCAAACACTCATGGAGTAACTTTTTTTTGTAAAAAAATGCCTAAACTCGAAATTATTGCTTAGACCTATTTTGTATGACCTGTTTTGTATGTTCATAAGAAATACTCAACAACGAAATCAAATTTTGAGGTGTTACTCAGGCACCAGTCTTTTAAAATATTTCTTTGTAAAACATTTTAAGGCTAATTCTTTTTATAACGATCTCATACCTTTTCAGAACGTTTTTTGAAAACCATATTTAGTTTATTATTGCTTATAAGTTATAATTCAATTGATAATTGCTCAACGTAAGCAGGGAGGAATTTAATATTGATTTGAATGTGGTGTGACGCGATTGATAACAATAAATAAATCGACTTCCACGTAATTTATTGATGGTTTTTGTCATTTGAAAAATTTTTGGACTGTCAACATCTTTTGTGATGTTGAGTCTCTGTCTCTATCTCTGTATCTGTATCCGTATATCTCCGGAATCGATCGATAATTTGTTAAACAATGACTAACTCCGTTAGTGTTGAGCAGTTTCATTTCATAATTTTCTATAGTTTTCATGAATTTTGACATGAATAACTTACATGTACAAATATCGCTGTTAAAATAAAACAATTTGTGAACACATATTCAGTATTCACGTATTGTTATATTACTTCGTAACAATACAATTGATACAAACTTTGTTACAACAAATTCGTACGAATACAACGAAAAATAAGTACAATCTTCATATATTTTCGCAAACAACAATTTGAATAAAATCACATCTTTCCCGCTAACCTATTTTACCGATCTCGCCAAAATCTGTCTTACCGACTATCCGACATCGCAATAAATTCGCGAAAGACGGAAAATGGTGGGGACGGCGGTGGGTGATTGGCAAACGGGTGTCAAACTGTCAACGGGTCGAGTGATCGGTGTGATCAAAAAATGGCAATGCACAATGAATCCCCGCAAATTAACAAACTCATCGGTGTCGGTTATTATGCGCTCGAAAAGACGATTGGCAAGGGCAATTTCGCCGTCGTCAAAATGGCCACGCACACAATCACGCAATCCAAGGTAAATACACGAATTCGCACGGTCCAAGGTACGAGCTACGATTCGCAGGGGTTAGCATTTCTCGGGCTTTCCAAAGCCGATCTCTCCGGGAAAATCTCGGAAAACGACCGAATTTTCGGATTTGACGTTTTGACGATTTGGCAAGATCGCGATTTGACTCGCCCGGGGTCGCCAAATCTCGCCTAGACGTTTTTTTCCGATCCGTCATTTTCCTATGATCGTTGCCTTGACGCGACAAATATTGCATTCACGTCTTCGTCTATTTACCTATTATTCTTTGCGTATCTTATCAGAGATGAATTTTTTTTACTACCCCTTTTTTCGTGGTTTAAGAAAACGGTTTTGCTTGCCAATTAAATGATGAGCAAATATTTGTAAACTAATTTTAGGAAAGGCAATGACTAAATTTTTAGTTGCTAATGCATTTTTGGAAGAACGGAAAACAGAAGGCACCACAGTACATTTTGTTGATTGAACATTACTTTTGAGTTGAGAAACTTCCATTGTGAGTGAAAGTATTTTTGATGGAACAAATCATTTTTTTGAAATTCAATCAATAAAAAAATTCGAATGCTTGATTCAACTTTTAACAGTTTTTAGCAGTCAGAAAAAAACGAGTCAGAATTTTTTCACTTCCGAGAAAATAAGGGAATTCTTGGATTTCAGAGAAATTGAGGAATTTTCTTACAGTATTTTGAGTATTATAAAAAAAAAATAGTTCATTGAGTACCAAAAGCTCAGCTTGCAAATTGTAAGATCGATTTTCAACCTCATTGAATTTGAAAACTCAAAAATCTGGGAACTTAAAATCTTATAATTTATATTTTTTAAATTAGTGGAATTCAAACACTTTTCAATTCCAAAATTGAGAAACTGAAACTCGAATCCAATTTTTTAATTCCAGTATAGAAGAAAAGTTGAAAAATTAATGACTAAACTTGTCGAAAACCTAAAATTTCCAAAGTTGTGCATTCAAAGCAGAATTTTTTTTTAAATGATCAGAAACTTTGAAATTTGCAATCCTCTGCGAATGCAAGTTTGAATAATCATGAAGTTTGAAAAAAAATGATAACCATAATTTTTTGAATAATTATAGGTGGCGATTAAAATAATAGACAAGACAAAATTGAACGAGGAAAATCTCGCGAAGATATTTCGCGAAGTGCACATTATGAAGAAGCTTCGACATCCCCACATCATCAGGTTGTATCAAGTCATGGAAACGGACAGAATGATATACTTGGTCACGGAGTACGCGTCGGGGGGCGAAATATTCGATCACTTGGTTCGCAATGGCAGAATGCAGGAGCCTGAAGCCAAACGGGTTTTTCGGCAAATCGTCTATGCCGTTAGATATCTCCACCAGCACAATGTAGTTCATCGAGATCTTAAGGTCTTTTTTCAGTTTTTACTAATGTTGCCTAAAAAAAATTATCTGAAGTTTTAACACAGTACCAAAAAGTTCAACATACTAACACGCTAAACTTATCTAACCAGCACTTTTAAAAATTGCTTTGTGAACTTGTACAATTGTTTTGTAGTGTAGGGTTATACATATTTCATTGCTTATTGATTATTTCATTCAAATTTACTATTCTGAGCTAAAAATGTACTGCTCGATAGAAATTAGAAAAATTTCAAGGATTTTGGTACCTCGTAAAATTTTTCTCGTTTCCATGGAAAAAGGTTCTTGAGCTTTGAAAATTCAACCTGAACGATTTTATGATGTTCGCGGATGTTTATTGATCATTGAAAAACCATTCCATTGAATTCAATTTGGAATTTTCCAGGCTGAGAATTTACTACTCGATGCGGAAAATAGCATAAAAATAGCAGACTTCGGCTTTAGCAATGAATATACTCCAGGTGTTCCACTGAGTACTTGGTGTGGATCACCGCCATATGCTGCTCCAGAAATTTTTGAGGGCAAACATTATGACGGTCCACGAGCTGATGTTTGGGTACACACTCATAAACAATCAATATAAACATCTTTCGAATATGAAGCTTCTTTTCATATTTTTATTTTGATTTTGATCAAGGAGGAGGGGCATTTTCTTTTTATAAAAAATTTTCATATTTGTTTCGAAGTTTTATTTCGTTTAAATGTAATGTTTTGCATACACAAAAATTGGAAAGTCCTTTTTGTAAAAGAGATAATAGTAATTAATCAAAAATAGAAATACCGTTCTTAAAAGCAAAACGGTTTCAAGAATAACCTTTCTTTTCTCAAATTGGTTGATAAATTCGTAATTAATTGAATAAATTCGATTTATTGATGTGCCGTTAATTTTTTCAGAGCCTTGGAGTGGTTTTGTACGTATTAGTCTGTGGCGCTTTGCCATTTGATGGTCCTACCATGCAGTCGCTTAGGTCTGTAGTGATCTCAGGGAAATTTAGAATACCTTTTTTCATGTCCGCGGGTAACTATAATTTTTCACACTGAAATTTAAGAATATAATCGTATTTTTATTGACTCAAATGTTGAACTATTTCCAGAATGTGAGAAACTAATAAGGCACATGCTTACGGTTGAACCAGAGCGTCGGTTGAGCATATCACAAATTTTGTCGCACTCTTGGATGAATACTGGTGGAACCGTAGAACCTGAACCAGGAGGGTGAGAAGATACAGTTCGGAAAATTTTCTGCCACAAAGTTCCTAGTAATTTCGATTCTTAAAAGAATCGAGAAAATTCTTATTGAATATCAAATTTTCTCTTGGGAATTTCGTTTCTTATAATACGGTTTTATACAATTCCTGTAAATTCAACGATTCTTATAAAAAATGCCCTTTTTTATAAAAATTCTTATGAGGACATTTTTTTTTATAATAACATTGTTGAACATTCTCATAATAAATTTCAGTTTCTTATAAGATCACCTAATAAAAATCGTAAAACTTATGAGAATTTTATAAGACTAGACACGATGCGTGCGCTACGCGCGCCTGCATTTTACGATTATAATTACTTCGAATAATTCGTATACATGCTATTACGAATATAAATGGGTATTTTATACTTTATACATGGATTTCTGACGATTCCTATTAATTTCCATCTATTTCCATGAATTTCCATCGATTCTCATAAATTCTCATCAATTCCCACTGATTCTTATAAATTCCCATAGATCCCTATGAATTCCCATCAATTACTATTGATTTTCATCTATTCCCATCAGTATCTACTATCAACTCTATATCTATGGATTTCTACCAATTAATTTTCATCAGTTGCCATCAAATTTCATCGATTCCCATTGATTTTAATAAATTCCAATCGATTCCCATCAATTTTCAAGAATTCCTATAAATTCCCATCCATCATGCACCATTAATATCCATCCTTTATTTTCCATTAATTTATATCAATTCCATCGTTTCCTATGAATTCGTGTGAATTCCCATCAATCACTATCGATTCCCATTTATTATCGTCGATTTCTATCGATTCCCACCAATTCCCATAAACTCCTATCAACCACTATCGATTTAACCATCCATTCCCATTGATTCCCATTAATTCTTATGGTGAATTCCTATCAGTTCCCATGAATTCTCATTATTGTTTCCATTCATTCCTATCAATTTTTGTCGATTCCTACCAATTCCCATTGATTTCCATGAATTCCTATAAATTCTAATCAATTTCGATTACTATGAATTCATATAAACATACATTCTTATTGATTCACGTTCATTCCTATCAATTTCTATTAATTCTGATGGATTCGCATTAATTTTGATCGATTCCTATGAATTTCCATCAATTACTATTGATTTCCGTTTATTTTCGTCGATTATTCTATTCCCATCGATTCTCATCAATTTTCATGAATCCTCCTGAATATTCATATCAATTTCTATTGATTTCTGTTCATTTCTATCAATTTCCATCAACTCCCATCGATCTCTATTAATCATAATCGATTCCAATTTATTCCCATCAATTTTCATGAGTTCCTATAAATTCCTATCAATTATTACTATCGATTTCCATTCTTTCCCATAATTTCTGTAACAATTCCCATCAATTTCTATCAATTTATAACAATTCCCATCAATTCCCGCCAACTCCTATGAATTTCTATGAATTTCCATCAATCACTATATCGATTTTTATTCATTTTCATCGATTTATAACAATTTCCATCGATTCCCATGAATTCTTATCAATTACTATGGACATTCCTAACTATTTCCATCAATTTCTATCAATTTCCATTAATTAAAATCAATTCCAGTATCAAAAATAATGACTTTAACATTCATTATCATCGACAACAATAATTTCAACAATTATTGTCAATTATAAAAATTCAAAACTCGCTCGCAACTCACGAACCGTTTGAAGTGAGCGTATTACACGATTTCGATAGATTATCGATTACCATTCGATACACGCGGCATGCTTCAGATGTTTCATCACTTTTTTCTCTAGGGATTGTCTTATAAGAAATGGAATTCTTCTAAGAAAATTTAGAATATGTAATAAGAATGTTGTCCATTTTTAGAACAATTAAAATTACTAGGGGTGTCATATGAATTCGTGGTGTCCGAAAATTAATTGAAAATTAAAACATATTTCAACAGATACTTTTTTTCCAGATTGAGTCCAGACACTAGCGTGTCTCAGCAATTAAACGAACTTGTCATAGATAGTATGAGCAATTTTTTCCAACTCAGCAGAGAAACTCTAAAGGAAGCCTTGCAAAGAAACAAATTCGACGATTTGTCGGCCATATATAATTTATTAGTAGATCGATTAGAAATCAATTTACCAAATATACAAAGTATACCAGGAATTTATCACCCTGAAAGCACGTGCGAACTCGAAAAGGTATCGTATATAACGTTGTTTTTAAAATTCAACGTTTCTGTGGATCCATTGATTTAGTCTTCCATATTAAGAGAGGCTATATGTTGATACAGCAACTTTTTTTTGTAAAAAAATTCGTATTATATTTTATTTGCAACATTTAATGTGTGTTCTTGATGCAAAATTTAATGTGATTTTACAGTTTGGCGAAACGGAAACAGAAACGGAAGATAGAAGCGGACTCCAGTTACCGACGGGAACACCATATCACACGACAAGAAGACACACTGTTGGTCCAGGGGATGCTTCACATCAACCCCAAACGTGTTGTCCGTATTCGTACAATTGTTGTCCAGCTGGGTATCCCATGCTGATGAACATGTTACCTATTTTGTCGCCGAACCAGGAGCCCCAAGTACTGCCGCACACCAATCTCCCTCTGAATCTTCCTTTGGTCCAACACCAACCACCTCAGAACTTTCAGATCAAAGATCACCATTTGCTGAAACCGCCCACTGCCATGGGAGCGAGTGAGTCGAAGTTTTGGTGTTTTTTGTATGGGAGTCGACGAATTGTGAATGTTGCTACATTTACTTATTATTATATATTTTTATTTTAAAATTTTCGAAAATACAAAACCTTCAGGTTAACTTTCGATCATATGATATGATGATTCGATTATTTACATATAAAATTAAGCAAATGCAAAAAATATGCAAATCGCGAAAATATTTAATAATGTAAAAAGTTGGAAAGTTTTTTTTTTTAGAAGAATTCCTTTACAATATTGCTTTTTTCTATTTTTCACATATACTTGATACTTTCGTGGTTTATGGAGATATGAATATTTCGAAATTTTTATTTTACCATTTTTATTAAAGTTATATTGCTTTTTTCACAGCGGGAAGTTTTGGAAGACGTGCTTCTGACGGAGGAGCCAACCTTCACGTATTTTATCAACAGAATTGCGGTAGCTTGGGAAAAGTCGAAGATGGAGCATGGAGTCAGCCGGGAAGCAGAGAACATTTGCAACCAGTAGGTTTATACTTTCCAGAAAGTTATTTTCGCGTTGAATAGGCCACGCCCACTCAAAAACAGTAATCATCTTTAGTTTCTCCAGTCATTATTTTTGTAGAGTAGGTCACGTCTAGTCGAAAAACAGTAATAATTTTTATTTTCGCCGACCTCGTGAAAAGGTCGATATTTCGCATTATCGTTCTCTGCTGGGTATAGATGTTAATAAACGTGTATCAGAATCGCGTAAGGAAGTAATTATTGTGTGAAGCAGGTCATGATTTGTCAATAGAAACCAATAGAGTAATTGCAGTAAAAGTAAACAACAACTTCCATTATATCCTTTTTGTAGAACACGAAAAAATAATCGACACGTATTTTTTCTTTTTTCGATTAATCAAAAATTGAGGGAACTACAGATGTTAGAAAACTGCTGTGACGTCGCTAGCCACGTCCAAATTCTTTTTTCGTATTCTGCAAAACGGATATAACGGAAGTTGTTGTTTACTTTTGATGCAATGACTATTATTGATAATTTTGCCGATCTTATGAAAACTCCCATAAATCAGAAAAACGTGTTTTCGGAACAATTTCATGGATATGTTTTTCTTGCAGAATGGCAGTCCAACAGTGAATCGTTGCTCTCAAACATTGAACGTAGTCGGTGGGAGCAGCGGAGAAGCCAATGGAGGCAACAGTTCAAACACCAGCAGCGATCGCAGAAGACGCACAGGTCTCACAACCGTCATGCAAAGGCCAGGTATAATCAAGTCAACATTTTTTCGTATTGGTCCATCTTTGTAATTGCTTTCCATGCTGACACGTTTATCTGTTTATTTTTATCGATGTTTTTTTCACGAAAAATTACGAATTTTTATTATAGTGTTCACACTATCTTATTATAACGACTTTTTTCAGTTTATTGATACAGGTGAAAATTTTCCCTTTATTCACCAGGCTTCCTTGGAATTGAAAAATTTTGATTTTACTCAAATTTAGTCGAAATAAGTAGGACCTTGCGATGTTCGGAAGATAAATTTATGGATTGTCATTGTTTACATGGTATTTTGGCATTTTATTGTTTCGTTCCCGTATTTGGCATTTTATTGTCGATTTATATTGTTAAATTTTTTATAATACTGCTTATGGGGCTAGCCTATTTCGATTTCGATTTTCGTAAGACAATGAGATATTTTAAAAATGCAAAAAGTGCATTCCGAAAAATCTGAGGGTTACTCTCTTTCGATTGCCAGCCCCATACTTGTCATTTTGCTTTTAATCATTCACTAGATGTTCGGTGTAGCAAATACTTTATCGTATTTTATTAATTTAATCTTGTTATTTTATGTTTTCATTTTCTCGTTTGATTTTGCATGGTTTTATTGCGCCTTCCTGTATTTCCACGCCTCGTTCGTTGATAACACATGCATGTAGTATTAAATCCCGAGCTCGTTATGGAGGTGGAAGCTAGGATGAACAGAGCCTATCTTCCGTCGAGATTGTTGCCGTCGCATCTTAGAGGGCCTGCAATTTCCCACCATAGGAAAACTCCCCTGTATCCGGCCAGTACGGGTAATAATTGCACAATCACCACTATTTTTTTTTTCGTACCGCGAGGCAGGCCCGCGTGCAGGATTTGCTCAAGAGCGGGATTGTAGCTTTTGTTATATCAAAAATGAAATTGTTTGCCTTTTTTTTTTACTTGAATCGTTCAAAAGTTACCTAATTTTGTTATTTCATCATGTAGGTTTTTAGATTTCGTTCTTTTTTAATTTCGAACTGAAAGATTTAGAAATACTGAAACTTTCGAAAATTCACGAAACGTGTACAAGGCGGCTCCGGAAATGACGTTTTCTTGCAAGTTTATCTGTTTACATAATTTTTTGTTCTAGACGTTAGCTTCGTGTCGCTTGATGTTTTATGCTATTAGTATGGACACTTTTTTTCCTATTCGTAGATCGATGTGTTTGAAGCTTTCAAATGTGTACATTTTATTTTGGGACACTTCTACGTAAAGTAATTTGATTGGTTACAATTACAATGACCGAATGATTATTTGTTCGATGATATCCACTGTGACTTCACTTCGAGAAAAAATGTTCTTCGACCGTTAATTGTTCAAGTTGAAAACTGGGTGGCGGAGGGAGTAAGTTCTTGGAGTTTATGAACGATTTTTCAGGCAGCAGAGATTCTTATAAGGAACCTAGTGCCCACGTCAGCACTGAAAGGTATTCTCCTGTGCGACGTGCTTCGGAAGGTTCAGGATCTGGGTCAGGGATTCAAGGTATTCAACAGGAATATCAGCAGCTACAAAGACTCGCGTCTCCTTCGCATAGCCCTGTGAGCATTCCTGGATCGCCGGTTCACGAGAGAGGCATTGCTGCCATTACGCAAGGTATTTTGAGCTTTTGTCGTTAATTATCGATGTATTGATTACTAACATGAATTATCATTTATCTCAGTCGTAACATTTTAAAGCAGGGACAGAGAACCGAAATGATTAATGTTTCCGTTTCGGTTTCGGTTCCTATAAATATATCATTAACGGTCCAGTTCCGGTTCTGGTTCCAAAAAAAGAGTTAAAATCGGTTCCGGTTGCGGTTCCGATTCTCAGAAAACAGGAATAACGGTTCCGGTTCCAGTTTCGGTTCTAGTTGGCTGCATTATAAGATTTTTTATTCGAAAAGAAAACGATTTGCTAATGTTCTTCATTGATAACATGGCACAAATCATATGAGTTACGTAATTTTCTCATTCACAAATCAGATAATTCTGAAAAAGTTGAGTCTGTATGAAGTACAATTACTTCATAATACGTCACAATACTCAAATCTTTATTGTTACAAAATGTTCAAAAATTAGGAAATTATGAAAACTTCTAGATTATGGAAATTCCTTTTTATAATATGTGAAATTCTGGTAATTGCCAGAATTCTAAACGTAATATGAGTTTCGAAAATGTGAAGAAATTGAAAAACTTGTTCAAGTTTAAGAAATTCCAAGAATTTCGAGAAATTTTAAGAATTCCGTTAATTTTATATTGTTTCGATTGTTAGAATTCCAGAAATTCCGAAAAATTTGAGATTCTCAATCATTTTGAAGATTTTTTTATTTTGAAAATTCCAAACATGTTGGAAAATGAAAGCATTTTGGAAACTTCAAGGATACTGAAAAATGTTATAAATTTGAAATTTTCAAATATTTTGCCACGTTTCAAAATTTCAAAAGTCCTCAAATTTTTTGTAATTATGAACATTTTTTAAGTACAGAAAATTTTCCGTATTCAAAGATTTTATAAATTATGGCAATTTTTGGAATTTGTAAAAAAATAGGAATATTTGAAAAATTTTTCAAATTGTGAACGTTTCCAACATTCCAAAACTGTTGCTTATTCTGGAATCCAAAAATTCAAAAGAATGAAGAACATTTTTAAGATTTGAAAAAAATTGTCGGAGTTGGAGAAATTTCAAAAATTTGAACACTTCCCCAAACATTGTGTTATTTTCGACAGTTCATTGTAATTTTTAGAAATTTTAGAATTCGAAAATTTTTGGATACTTCCGCGAAATTATTTTCGCATTGAAGTTTCACACATAAAAAACTTAAAGAATTGAGAATGAAATAATTCAAAACGTTTCATTCTTGTAAAATAATTCGGGAGTTACAATTTTGACTGAATCGACGGATTTTTTCAATTTTCGCGTGTGGCTCGATCGTACGATATTTCACTCAATTAGAAAATGTACCAAATTCTACGGATATTTAAAATTCCTTACATTCTCGCAAAAATATGCTTGTTTTGCACAATGTCAAAAATTCTGAATATTGGAGTATTCAAAATAGTCGAATTGTCTCAAAACTCTCTAGAGTATCGAGGCTTGATTTTTTTTCCCATATCATATCGAATGACACGGAATTCAAACACGACATTTAAGCAAGCACTGACAAACATTTACGTAACCGAAAAATGCATACGAGAACCGTTAACAAATTTTCCGCTTTCGGTTCCAGTTCCGATTCTGTAAAAAATCTTAATAACGGTTTCGTTACGGTTCCGGTTTTACGTAAATAATTTCGGTTCCGGTTCCGACGGTCCCTGTTTTAAAGCATTGGCTTTGGAGTTGAATTTGTAACTCGAACATTATCTTTTAATTATTTTCCTTCTGAATCCACATCTATGTTTTTGCTTCAGGTCTCAGCGGTTTAACGACTACTGTTCAGGGTAGCATCATTCATGGCACCCCAACACAGCAACCTTCTACAACTCCTTTAGATTTGAGTCCTCTGAGACACCACAGATCTCCAGCCACGACCCCGGTCAATTACTCTCCCAGTAATAGCCCAGCACTGGATATGATCCAAGAAGAGCATCATGTTGATGTCTTGAGGGTAAAAAACATTTTCATTTTTTTTTTACTATCTACAAAACACACCTCGGAAAAGTAGATGCGATTTTCCTGTGTAGCGGTTCGTTTATTTTTTTCTGAAGATGTTGGGTATTTTCGCGTACTACGAGTAGAAAATCATAGAGTTTAAGAGTATTATAGAGTAAAAGATCCCATGATTATTGACAGGTGCCACCTCAGATATCAGTGACAGACGTATTAGGAGGTCAAATAACGTTAGTGGGCTCGTCTCCTTCGCCTTCGCCATCGCCAGATTCGCTTGAAGATGCTCTGCCGCATTACGGTCATTTGCCAAGTTTTATTATCTCCGAACCTTGCGATCCATTGAGACCGAGCATAACACGAGGAATAGGTAAGGGGCCGTGCACAAATTACGTAAGACTTTTTATGTACATTTTCTATCCCCCCCCCCCCCCCCCCCATGTTAGATTCTGTAAGAATTTGCAAGCAAGCAATGCAAATTTGCACATGTTTCCAAAGTGCTACATTTTGCGAGGATTTAAACTATTTAAAAATTTTCGAAAACTTCTTCATGGAATCATGAACTATCGACGAATTTCTGGAATTATGTAAATTCCTAACAATTCCAAATCTATTGGAGGTTCCCGATAATTTTTTAACTGTTCTGAAAAGAAGTTGCGCATAAGAACTACTTCAAAATACTCATGAACCATCCATATAATGGCTAAGAACTCGAAAATTTTCGAACTATTTTTCCCACGTAATATTTGCATATAATTTTGATTTCATGTAGGTCGGCCATTGAGCGCCCCGATTCCAACGGAAGTCGAAGTGACTCTCTCCGACGAGTCGAGTAGGTTAAATTCAGAAACGATACTGGGTCGTGTGAAGCAGATAATCGACGCGAGGGCGCCGCCGAAGGGCTTCATATTCTCGAGGGAAGAGGTCGACGGCAGCGGTTTGAGTTTGGAATATCCCGGCGGCGTTCAGATCGAGCTTCGAGTGTGCGAGTCGGAAGAAAGGGAGGTCAAGGGAATTAAGATGAGGAGGATCAGCGGAGACCAGCTGCAGTACAGTCAACTCTGTCAACAACTGATCTCTTGCATCACCGTCTGACGAACGATGCCGCTGCTGTATTCCTGCTTTTCATACTTAGCATTTGATATGTTATTAAGTTACTACATTCCCGATGCCACGCGGCACCTTTTACGGCGATGTAACATACGTGTTTCTGCGCACATTATGTTTTGTCTTTGAAAGTAAGTGGTCGAATGTTGCCTTGATATTCGCGGGTTCTTTCGAAGTGCAGGTCGTGGACGCATTCGGCTTTTCTTAGAGGTTTGCGTGAGTTTTGGAATCATTTTGACGAGAATGTTTGTTGTCTGACGTAATTTGTGGAGATATTATGATGATGGGTGTTTAAAGTTTGGATGTAACTTTAATTAAGAAAAATTGTTAGTTTGAATAGCCTAATGGTTTTTTGGAAAAACTGCTCTGAACCAAATTGATTGAATATACTGTATGGGAATGTTTTTTTTTCTATATTTAAACAAATAGAATTTGATATTACATTTTTGTCAAATATTTGATTTTTTTCATTTTAGAATGTATTTTTTGAATGTTCTTTTTTGACGAACTTTGGAAAATTCTTGTGACTTTTAGATTTTATGCTGTATTTAAAATGAAAAATTTCAAAGTTTTCTTATGTATTTTCTATCGAATATGGTACGTCTTTGCAGTACAAAAATATTTAGATTTTTACGTAGTATTTTTGATAACTCAAATTCTTGACAGAAACAAAAAGTCAGTTTCAGAGTGGTTATTCAACAACTGTTAGGACGTTCATGTATTGATTGTAATATTCTTTCTTATACTTTACATAGTAATATTCATTTTGTAGCTTATGTTTTGATGAGAAAATCGTTCCTAGGTATTATTTCATTTGATATTCAATATTTGGTTGAAAAGTGTTTTTCAGATAATTTTGTTTGAGTGTATTGTCGAACTTTATCGGAGATGTTTATTACAAAAACGATTTTGTATATACATATATTGTAATTTTATAGGATGTCTAACTAGGAACAGATTGTTTTTGTAGTCCCTTATTACATATAAAAATGTGACCTTGAGAGTTCAAAATACCAGGCAAATTCAATGCGAGAATCTCGGCTTTAAAATGGTATGAAAACTCGTAAAATCTCATCATTTTCAGTGAAATGGCAACTAATTATAATTTTCGAAAAATTGAGTAAATTGTTTAATGTGAGAGTACGATTGTGCAATATTAAATTTACAGAAAACTCATGATTTACAATGATTGGTGAATTCCATCCAGAGAATTTGTTAGACATCCTGTTCTAGTATTAGAAATTTTTTTATGAGAAAATTGTCAAAAAGTCAACATATTGTCATAGACAATTTTAATATATTTTACTTGTGCAAAATTTGTTAGAAATTTTTCTTGTATATGTTGTGCCATTTTAGAATCTAGGAAAAAGGTGAAATTCCTAAATACTTGTACATATTATATACAATTTCTAGAGATTATGATTATTGTTCCATATAACTATATAGTTTGTGTGTCCTTTGGATGTGCGTTTATTCTGCATTTTGAAAGAACGAAACAACTTTTCTAAATGGGAACAATTCGCTGCAACTTCGAATATAAATCAATACTGTTGTAATAGCTCGCTAAATAACCAGTTTTTAAAATTGAAAAACGAAAAATTTTCAAAAATTTGTACAATAATGAGCTCAGTGTTTTCGACGAGTAGATAAAGTAAGCAATTTTTTAAGTAGAAAAATTAACTCCATCGAGAATTGTATAACTGTATCGCATTTATTGTTGAACAATCAAATTTTTCGTTTTCTTTACTGCGATAGTAAAAAAAGAATACGATGTTGTTATTTTTGAATGTAATAATTATTTTACGTTAGACACTTACAAATCTAAAAAGTTCGACACACAAATTGGTCGATCTTTGCATGGTGTGATTTTTCTTATATTTTCTTATTGTTATATTATTATATATTTTAATCTAACAAAAAATTAGAAACGCGCTGTTTCTGACTGCAAGAACAAAACCAAGTTGTTTTTATTCATCTCCCTGTCAACTAGCTTTCTTAAAACTTTTTAGAAAATCCAATTGACAAGTTAAAATGAATAAAAATGAAAAATCTAGTATTATTAATGCAATTTTAGTAGTTGAAAAAGAGAAGAAAAGTTTGTTAAATATATCTCTTTATTAAAACAGAAATCTTCGTTACAATATAAAATCATTCAGTCGCTAGTAAAATAATGGTTTAGTATAAATATATTAATTGGTTTCGTTTTGTATATTGTTGAGTCATGCGCGATTAAGCATCGCAACTCACCGAGTCGCAATTGTTGCTCCATAATAAACAATTGCCTATGCCATTGGAGCAGATGAGGAAGACAGCCGTAAGAAAGACAAAACTGCATATTGTGCATGGTTTTCGTTCCAGAAAGAAACCGATTAAATAAAGGACGATGAACATTACGTGAGTTTGCAAAAGCGCTGGATTCACGGGCTTTGGTATCAAAAGCACAGGTATCAACCACTGTAGACAATACATAGTAGTTTCCTGGCTAACTGAAATTACATATATTTTTCTATCAATAACAAGTATTACCCTTATCGATAACAAATGCAACCAAAATTTGATACAAGGTCAGATATACTCACTTGGCAGTAATCGGAATAGGTCGACCTAAAAGCTCGTCTCCGACATTAGAATAACATTCCTAGACCTCCTGGACTATATTCGACGTTTTTTCCACTAGTAATAGTTATGTGACGTGCATTGCTATCTTCTTTGCTACTGACTGCAATTAGGGAACACGGATGAATAAGCTTGATCAATCGCACTAATCGCGAAGTTCGCAAAAAAGTCTGAAGCACAGTAATTTATTTGTTACCTGCGTTTTTGACGTGGTCAACATGATTTCTTTGAAGTTTCATAGGTCAATATTTGAAAAACGAGTATCTCTCGTCGTTATCATCAGCGATTCGTATGAGCAATTGTTAAAAGTGTGACAGCGTTGCATTTATGACTTATTTTGCACTTTTTTTACTGTAAAATATTCTTTTTTTGTGAAATTTGGAACTTTCGAGTTCCGATTGTTTTTGTGTGTATCGCAACTAACCTAACCAAACCTTAATAACTTGTCAACTGACAAGTACGTTTACATGGAGTTGAAATTCGGATTACAACTATGTATGTTTATCCACAGAAAATAAAATGTTATGTATATACACTATACATATACATACAATATACATATAACCTACAAATGTACCGCACTTTCGATTGCTTTTAATAACCTTCAACAACTATTCGGTGCATTTCAGTTTCAGTTAATACAAGTTAATATATTGTTCGCAATCAATCGGTTATTGTAATTGAAAAACAAACAAAATGACTACTGCCACGAAAACTCCTGAGTGCTCCGATTTCCTTGAATTTCAGGTAATTGTAGTAAAATCACTTGAAAACGGTCGTATAGAACGTAAACATTCGGATTTATATATATATATATATTTTTTTTTTATTTAATTCAATTTGGTACCATACAGTAGACTTTTACGTTATCCATGTTTCAGGAGGCGTTGCAACAAATGAGACGAATCGACGACAAAATAATTTATTTACTGAACACTATCATCCCGACCGAATCATTTAAAGGCCAAGTGGATCCCCATCACACCTGCAAGGAATTGTTTCAACAAATCGAACAGGGCCGCTCCCAAAGAGAAACCTTGATAAATAATTGTCTCAACTCATCTGGTAACATAGTGAAACAATTGAAGAATCAACGAGATAATGAACAAGATAATCCATCGTTAATGAAAAACTTGAGGAAGGAACAAAATAAACTTAGGCTCCTTCAATCTGAACTCAATGTAGAAGATATTATAAAAAAACGCACCGATCAAGTTTATCGTGAAAAATGCCGGGCTTTTTACAAACCTAACAAATGAGGTGTTGTTTTTTATTAGTGGAATGTTGACATGTTTGTTTTACCAATTTATTGTTTGTTCAATTGTATTACATTGTATTACAACTGATTCATATGTACATAAAGTGTTTTTTCACTAAATTGTACTAGATTTTTCTAATTTTTCATAGTTTGAGCAGACCCAGCTCTTACTTGAATTCAAAAACTGGGTCCTCCATTATTGTTCTAAGTATCAATTGGAAACTAGAGTTAGTTTTTATATTTTTTATATGTGTTGGTGAGCAATTTTGAGACTAACACATAATTTCTCGAGTATGATTTTGTGAGATATAATCATTGGTTTTCAACTCCATACTTTTGCCTGTTTTTTGTCAACATATTATTTCTTTGACGCTTTGGCTTTTTCCATAATTTCCAGACCACGAGCCATTGCAGAATCGCCTTCATGAACAGCTTTTTTGCCACTTATAGCTGTCCCTATGAACCCAAGTGAGAAAAAAAGAATCATCCAGTTGCATACTTTGATACGAGCTCTTGATTTCGCTTTTTGCATGGAATTGAATCTGTTGAAAAAAGAATCGTATTGGAAGATTTTTTAGAATTTAAGTTGAAAAGCTGGAAAAAAATACTTACGTTACTCTCTCGGGAACTTTATCAAAACTGGGATACTTTTTTACCCAAACCAACAGTTTTTTCTCAAAATCAGAAGGCGCTACCATGAAAGCACCTGTGAGAAATAGCAATATTATACATCTGGAAAAGTTAAAAAAATTGTCTGAGATGACGAACCTAAAGATCTAGTAGCAGAACTAGATTCCGTCGAAGCTACTGTTTCGGTCGTTTTTTCAACGCCAGGTTTCGATTCTTGCGAAACAAATGATTGTCGATAAAAATGACGTACAAATTTGCCATTTATGTTCAATTTGAGCGCTCGTGAGAATAGCATTTTTGCTAAAAAAGAAAAAAATTATTTTTTAAATACTCATAAAAATAAGACATTCAAAAAAATGCACATTTTCGATATCAGCTTTTTCTTACAACCTTGAAAAATTTTTACAGCTAATTGAAAGGTGGGTTCAAACCCCTCACTCTAACCCTTAAAATCAAGTCGAAAATCATTTTTGCGCAGTAGGGCTACTGAATTTCACGCGAAAATACCGAAAAAGCGGGTAAATACGCTTATTTTGCATTGCGAAAAACCGCCAGATATAAATTTTTTCGAGCATGATTTTTTGAAAAATTCAAATAATTCGGTCATGTTCGACTCAAAAAACTTAAGGCAAACTCTTCAATTTGATCGGTGGATGACGGCTGTAAAGTGATTAGTTCATTTTTTACAGCTGGTTGAGAGGTGGGTTCAAACCCCTCACTGAAGCCAAATACATGTATTGGTAAATTATTAATATCTTGAATCATAATATTCTGCAATCACAAAAAGTGTAATTTGTTTAGGTCTTAAATTTATCAACTTTTTTTGAGGTCCCAACTGCAATTTTAGCATTTTTTCAGTCTTACCTTTTAAATTAATAATTCGCTGTAATCTTGATACTGATTCGTACGTTACTGTTGTCATCAGCTGTCACTGACAGTCCAATGATTAACGCGTTTATTTTTAAATACTTTAATTAGATTTACATATGTGTCAGCTGATGTTGAACAATGGTTGAAAAAAAACACCTTCGACAATGTGTTTACAGCACTGATCTGTAATATACATACACTGGATAGCCACTGATCTGTAATATACACTGGATAGCTGATGGGATAGGTGGGGATGACCCCAATTGAACGTCGCCATTAAATATATGTATAGATATATGATACAA
>JAPYZK010003096.1:0-12659 GCA_030522785.1 Platygaster equestris | reverse complement strand
ACTTGTACACATGTATATTTACGTCTTTTTCCTGCATCGTATGTGCCAGCTTTGACCCAAACTTTACTGGTCGTTTTATTTGGTGCTTGTTGGAATGAAGTCAAAAACTCCTCGAAAGCCTTGGAAAAATATAAAAAAAGGGAGAGTGTTATTATTTGAGCATTATGATTATTATTGTACTTCGATATTATACTATCGTATCATTGTTTTTCCAAACTATTTTAATTACAATTTTACAAAGAAAAATAAAGAACATTCATCATGAACTAGACATTCAAAAAATGTGTCAAGTTTCAACCAAAATGTATCCAAAAGTTGTAAGTAGTTTATAATATTATATTACATGTGCAGCTGCTTGCTCTTCTTCTTTTTTCCGTTGCTCTTCGAGCTCCTTTTTGCTCAAGGGACGTTTACCCATAGTGCCGATGGAAAAAGCCTTCAATTTTTGCTCCGCAATTTGCTGTTTAAAGAAATACATATACATTTTACACATAAAAATTCAATTTTTATCGAAATTTGGAATAAATCTTTGGATATTGAAATCTCCAGATTGAAAATATTAACTGTCAAAATTCCATAGAACCCATAAATGTGTAGTCAACGAAGACCAGTACACGCAGTAGTACACGCAATTCTTTTCGAAAATTTTCATAGTAGTTTTTTACTTTGAAAGGAATTTTAAAAAACAGTGTAGTGCACAAACGTCAAACCCTGCCCGGATATTTTTCGTCGGAAATTTTAACATCACCAACAAACATGAAAAAATAAGTTACAGGGCAGTGTCTAACCTTCATCATCGTTTTATCCGCCATCGCTGCAGCTGTTTCGATTGATAAATTTATTTAGTTATCATCCAGCGCAGTGCATGAAATCAAATTTACGCTGCAGCAGCAGCAACATTCAACGACCGACGAAAAAAATGTAACCTTAAAAATCGTACTAAGAAAATTCTAAATACGAATTGATGTACACCAAATTTATACGTGCACTTAAAACACGTACATACTAGATAAAAAAATCTTGAGCCACTATCGGGTTATCAAAAAACATGAACTGTAGAGATAACACTTTATATGCAATTGAAAAAAGCTATCAAAAATGTCATCTTCGCACAATATCGTCAACAACAATCGTCAACTGTCGTCAACAATCGTTGACATCGTCAGTATCGTCAGTATTGATGGCCAAGCCGCAACGACCAACATTAGAAATTGTCAATGTTTGTGATCGTGTCATGCTATTTGTGATCACCTAGTGTGTTTTTATGGGGCCCTAGTGTAGGTGTAATTCTAATAAGGTTCTAGGGGCTTTCATAATTCTGGTGACCTGCTTTGATCTGAATTGAATTACCAGCTTCCTGTAAACAGCAGCAGTTTTGTAATCTAAATGTAATCATATTGTAATCATCGTAATTAAAGATGGCAGTTGCCCGTTGTTGTTATTGTCGTTGTTTTGCTCGCGAAAAAAAGGTCAATTAGGCTGTATAATGTACACAATTATCGTGCAAGTATCCTAGAAAAAATGAAAAAGGAAGAGACATGTTTCCGTCGTCACTAGTGGCGGCTGAAAATTCTTGGCTATTACCTCTCTCAATTAAGTGCAAAAACACAACTGACAATTTATGAATTCATGTATTCGCATGTTAACTCGGATTAATCTGTGCCGAAACGAAGAATGAACTGTATTTTCGCCGACTGAAGGCTTTATTTCTCGTAAGTTTTTTAATTTTGCATGTTTACTTCTACTTTTTTTATCCAATCATACTTTTTTTAAGCGAATTTTTTTTGACAGTTCCTTATAATATCTCTTTAAATATCCCATTTTTGATGTATTGGAATTTATTTTTTTTTTGTGTCAAAACAAGTGATTTTTCTGAAAATCATTGTTTTTTCAACTTTGTCTAACTGGGACAGCTTAAAGGTAAAAATAAATAAACAAGTATAAAATATGGTAAATCATTAAAAATTACTCAAATCGATCAACATTCTCGAAATTTCATCTATTTTTGATAAAGTTGTGAAAAAAATGTAAAACATTTTTTAAACTGAATAAATTTTATTTGTAGATTTGAAAAATAGAGAACAAAATTTACTATTATTGCAGATTCAGTGGAAAAAGTTTATGAACATTAGTGTCGATAAGAAGAAAAAAGTATAAATTGACGGAAAAAATGAACGCCACTAGTCTGTATGTGTCAACATGCCGATTAGTTCTTGGTGCGGACACCGAGGACCCGGCGACCTGGAATGACTTATATAGACTGGTGCCGTACCTGCGCCAAAGCTTGAGCTGCACAGTCTGTTCCAAGCTTCTGCAAGAGCCCCAGACACCCACTGAAAATAACTGCCAGCACCATGTCTGTCGTACCTGCAGGTACTGCCACCATTTTTTTCGAGATTCCCTGTGAAATATAAAATTTTACGTGTTTTCTGAATATTTCGCAAACGTCAAAATTTGCCTCGATTTCCAAAACTATTGGGAATTTTTCCAATTCTGCTGTTTTGGAAAAATTGTTCGTAATTTATCAAATTTTACAAATATTTTACAAACTTTGTAAAATTTTTCTAAACTTGAAAATTTAAAATTTTCAATGTATTTAAAAATTGAAAACGTACATTTATCACTGGCTTGTTGATACAAAGAAAAATCTATGTTTTTCGATGTTCCCAGTCAGTTTTGTTCTTAATAGGCAATTGAATTGGTTTTTGCGAGAAAAAAATCCACCGAGCAGGGGATCGAACACAGTACCTCCCGATTTCATGTCGGCTTCGATTCCCTGCTCGGTGAATTTTTTTCTCGCAAAAACCATTTCAATTGCCTATTAAGAACAAAACTGACTAGGAACATCGAAAAACATGGATTTTTCTTTGTATTCAAAAATATTTAATAATTTTCCTTTTAAAATATTTTGCTGCATTTTTATGCCACAAAAATTTCCAACATTCATTCATTTTGTCAACTTCCAATAAATTTCCAAAATGTTGGATAAATTTCTAAAGGTTTTTTTAGAATTTTAAAAAAATCTCACCAGAATTTTCTAGATATGCAACTTTTCCTATTTCAGTTTTTGAAATTGTTGGTTATTGTAATGAAATTTTAAAAATTCAGAATTTTTGTATCTAAAAAATTGTGATTCTTGACATGGAAAAAATATGAAAAATAAGCCTACCTACAGAGGCGGCCGCAAAAAACTGAAGCCTTCCTGTGGCTGGTGTAAGGACTATGACAAATACGTGGAGAACGTCCAGCTGCGGATCCTCCTCCAGTGCTACAAGAAGCTCTGCGAATACCTCACAAGCACTGGCATTTATCGCGCGCTCCTTTTAGCCGTTGCTCCTGTTTCCACGACATCTTCTAGCTCCTCCTCGTCCTCCTCCTCATCCTCCTCTTCTTCCTCTTCTAACTCCCATACCACCACTAACGCCACCAATGGCACCAGCAGTAACATCTCCCCCATGGGTGCCTCCAGTCTCATGGAGCTCATCCATGAAGGCAGCGGCTTCAAGGATGACTTCAAGAGCAACGCCGGACTGTCCAAGTCAGCCTACAGCATCCTGCCCTGCGTTTACACCAACACCACTTCCACTCAGACTACCCAACACTCATCTGCCAACCAACTAACCAATGGTTATTTCACTTTTTTTCAATACTCTCTCCATTATTACCCATTTATTGTTGAATATTGAATAATTTAATGTTGACTTATTCAGTAAATAGATTGACCTTAGTAATTATAGTTTTAATGAAAACATTATGAAAGTTTTCATGAAATGATGAACATTTTATAAGGTCGATTTTACGCAACTTTTATAAAACTTATAAAAAATACTATATGAGTGATTCCTTTGTAACTGTCATATAAGGTTTGAAAGTTTTATTAATTATGAACGTGTCCATCAAATTTGGCTAACCATTTTTTTGTGGACATTAAATATTACAAAATTCAGTCCCAAAGTAGTTCTACTATAATACAAGTTTTACCAAATCGACTTTATAAAAAAAAGAAATTTTACGAAAGTTATACATGTTTTAAGAGTAATTGACAAATATCGCATTGAACTCGGTAGAGTCGCCAGCAGCCATAAGAAGCGTGTCCAATGGCTCGTCGATCTACTCAGTGATGTATGCAGGCTCTGGCAACAAGATAACCATTAAGAGGAAGTCGGCGGCAAGCGAGGATACGGAAACTCACCAGGACGATTCTGACTCGATAGCAGCACTAGGAACAATGTCACATCGCCAGCAACACCACACTACAATAGGCTCCATCATGGGAGGAGGGGTCAAATGTATACCAGCATCCCACCATAGTGGTAGTATCGCACAGTACGCCATTTCCTCTTCAAAAAAAAGCGCCAAAACGAGCAAGGTTATTGTTACTTGATTTTGCCTCGTTTCTTCTTTTACTTTATTATAATTGTTGTTACTTTGTTATTTAAGTATTCCAAGTGTCGAGCACTTTTATTCAGAACATCACCGTTCGCATTTTTTGTATAGCAACATGCATTTTCAATATGTTAGAATTTTTTTAAATAGTTTTATTTGCTCTTGATAAAGGATGAATTTATTTGTGATAGCAGCAGATGTCGGAGAGCTTTAAGAAGCCGAGGTCGAGTTCGACGCGAAGCAAAAGAAAAGGGTGCAGGTGCGGAAACGCGACTGCGATTCCCGGGAAACTGACGTGTTGTGGTCAGAGGTGCCCGTGTTACGTTGAAAGCAAGCCCTGCGTCGAATGTCGGTGCAGAGGCTGCAGGAATCCTCACATGGCTGACGGCCTCAAGGTACTTTTTTTGACATTTTTACCGAATTGCATAAGACAAAAATGTATGTCGAGATTTCCGGAAAATTCTCCAATTCCCCATTTCCACAATTCGGGGAAGTTCTAAGAGAATTCGTTGCACTAGAGCTAAAATTCGTGAAGTAGGCACCCCAATTTCCACTCGGTCATGGAATAAAATTCTTTATATTGTAATCGACAGTATTTACCAACTAAAAACACATTCTAGAAAGGTTTTTCGAAATTTTCAATTTGACTATGTTTTTAGATAGGGTCTAGAGTTATGACATTTTTAATTGAAAAATTCATAACGTCAAGAGGATTCAATGGAATTGAATGAAAATGTGCAGTAACGTAGTTAAGTGGTTACCGATTTTGACGATAATACTCGGAACGGAAAATTTTAAATTTTTATATTGTTTATAAACTTTTTAATAAACAATTAGCGATTTTTATGTGTTCTTCACGCGATAATTAATTGATTTTTAGCTTAACGTGTGCCTGAAATGATATAGAATTATTATTATTATTTTTTCGTGATCGAAGGTAGCAATCTTCTTGACGCTCATAATTCAGCGATTTATCGATTTTCCATAGGCGCTTACGCTGGGCACGACAAGACGAAACTCCGCGCGCTCGGCGACAAAAAAATTGTTTGCGACAAAACAAATGCCGTGCGGTGAAAATTTCTTTTTGCGTGTAATTCTATAACGTTTTAGGTACACGCTGAGCTAAAAATCAATTAATTATAGCGTGAAGAACACATAAAAATCGCTAATTGTTTATTAAAAAGTTTATAAACAATATAAAAAAAAATAAAAATTTTCCGATCTGAGTATTATCGTCAAAATCAGTAGCCATTTAACTAAATTACTGCAAATTTTCATTCAATTCTATTGAATCCTCTTTACGTTATGAATTTTTCAATAAAAAATGTCATAACTGTTGACCCTCTCTAAAAACATAGTCGAATTGTAAATTTCGTAAAACCCTTCTAGGATGTGTTTTTAGTTGGTAAATACTGTCGATTTCTGTAAAAAGAATTTTATTCCATGATTGAGTGGAATTGGGGTGCCCACTTCACGAATTTTAGCTCACTAGTAATTGTTTTATTAATCAATGTGTAATTTTAATGGTAGATCCGACCTCACATACCGGAGCTGCACAACTTGCAGCTGCAACTGTCGCAGTCGCTGGATCGGGATAACTTGGGCACGGCGGGGCTGATGACGACGACGACCGCGGCGACGACGACAACGACGTCGTTAGCCGGGGGGGCTGCTGCCGAGCCACTGGGGGGGTCGATGGCCCCTCATGGAGGGGGGTTGGGTCAGTGCCTCTCCTCCTCGCCACCGCCGCTGCTAGCGCCGTCGAGCATGCAGGTCCTCAACGTGTACTCGACGCCGAGGCTGGAGCTGGATAACGTGCCCCAGAGCTTGCCCGCCGCCTTGCTCGTCGGCGAAGACGCCATGGTGAGTACGGAAAGCGAGGCTGAGGACAGCGACATACAAATCGACGTATGACAACGCTATGTCGTCTAGCTTCTTCTTCTTCTCTTTCTTCGCCGTGTCCTCTCCAGTTCGGCGCTGATGCTCCCTCGGCAACGGCGATTTCTTTTTCTTTTCTTCGTCTTCTTCTTCAGGCCAACGGATTCCTAATCTAAGTTATGGGTTTTTTTAGTTTTCAAGGACTGCTAAAAATTAAAGACAAAAAACACAGTAAAGTCTTGAAGGTTTTTTGTTTTTAATTTCTTAGAATATTAAAAATAGGTCGGATTTGAAATGAAAAAAAAGGATATCGATTCTGTCAAAATCGGTGGAAATAAGTTGATATAATGTTGTGAAAAAAAATGAAATAAAAACGTGAAATTATAATGTTAGGATTCGATTGTGTTCTACATCACTTTCAAGTATGACTTGAATTTTTTTTAATTGCCAAAGTACAACATTGACGATGGTTTTTTAAAAATGGGAAACATACTACTGGTTACATAGGAAAATTGTTCAATTTTTACACTAGAGATGTCTATTGTTACTAAGGGGATAAAAACTTGTACGTGGAATGATATATTCATAGCTCGTTTCCATTATTTCGTGATATTTTGAAACTTCGTATGATGAAATTGAAAAAATCGATGCAGTTAGCACATTTTTTGTACTTTTTTTTTTGTGCGCGAAGATTGATTTTGAGTATTTACGTGAATATACACATTGAAATAGGGATCGTAATTTGTTGGAAATTTCGACAATCCTGTCACATACTTTTACCCTTGTTTTTTTGTTTATGGAAAATGCACGTTTTCCACGAGTTTTGTACATAAAGCTGTAGGTATTTGAATACAATTTTTTGTTTGTAGGTCATTGGTTATTTTGGGAAAACATAATCGCGGCTTCTTTTCTTGGCGTATTTTTTGTCGAGGCAAAAATTTGTTGCCGGTGAAGATTTTCGCGTTTGAATGAACTTTTTTGTGAATAGAGCCCGCGGCTGTTAAACTACGACTGTAAAAATTTAATTTTAGTAGTCTAAAGCAATTGTAAAGTATATTTTCGACATAGCGATGTTCCCATAGTGTGTACGATATTGCGGATCTTGCTTGTTGATACAAAGAAATTGATACAAAAATAAATCATGTCAATTGGCAGAATACGTTGTAATTTAGTAGACTCGGAGAATGAAACTGAGAAACAAGCAACGTTGTTTGTTTCTGTGTCGCGAAACTGCGTGATTCTGGTTTACAGATTCACATACAACTGATATATTTTATACCTCGATAACTTGCCACTTGCAAACAAGCGACATGGTAGCGAAGAACGTTGTTTGTGCAATAGCCAATCGTGTTATGAAACTTTGGCTCAACGTTTTTTTGTACATTTTTTGGTCCCATCTATGTGATGAAAACTCATTTTGTAAAGTTCGTCATCTGTGGTTTCTACTTTTCTATCATTAAGGCAAGCGTGGAAATTCGTGCAAATCAGGCATTCTCGAGACACAGACGGAAATTTTTTTACTCCCTTTAATTTATGAATTTGATTCATTCCGCGAATGAAGATTTTTATATGCTTCGAAACAGAAAATTGTTGTGTAACTTGTCTTGTTGGTGATATCGAATACGTATTTGACGAAAGCAATTTGTTACACGGCGTGTCATCACTGTAAGTGAAAATGAAAAAATAGGAAATCAATAAAATGAAGCTATTTTACATACCAACTTGAAATTGATGAATTTGCAAGTCCCGATTTTACAGACGAGACGTTGATTGCTGTCTCCCTTTCGGCGTCGATATCATATATGAAACGCGATTTATTTTCATATAAACGCGTGGATATATCATCATACACGTCTCCATGCGGCTTTAAAAAATAAACACACACATTTGCTCTAAAACCCGTGCGTGTTTACGCAAACTTGTAATAAGGAGTGTTTTCTTAAGCTGAGGAAGAGAGAGGGAAGTGAAGGGCCAAAAGCTGATAGAACATGCCGTATCAGGAAGCACATTCAAGAAACCTCTCCGTTTTTTTAATTTTTAAAACTAATTAGTAGGGGGATCAGATGACCTCGTCTGAAAAGTAGGACAATAAGATCTGGATTTTCCAAAAAAGCGAGTCCGAAAACTCAGTCAACCAAATTCTAAAATTGAGAAATATGGAAATAAAAGCCGTTTAAATTCTAATTTGAGATATGAACATTTCACGATCAGAAGGTGGAATCATTTGAATTCTGAGGTTCAGGAATCCAAAATTGTAAAAATCCAGAGATTTTTGAACTTTGGATTTAACTTCAGAATTGCAATCGAAAAAAACAGAAAATTATGAAATTGGAAAATTCAAGAACGCGGAACTTAAATCTGGAAATCTGTGAATCTTCAGATCGTAATGTTGAGAATTGTGAATGAGAGGATTTTTATTATTTTAAATAATATAATCATTGATATCCCTAAATAAATTAGAGTATTCGAAATTAGAGGCACTGAAGAGAAAATTTCAGTTTCGAGTGCAGACATTTCACCAGTTTTCGAAATGGGAAAATCCGATTAACTGAACGAAGTTCACGTGCTTTCAACTTCCACGAATATGGTAGAAGTTGAAATAAAAAACCGTGTCGCGTTTAATGAAAGTGATGTTTAAGTATGACAAGTACCATTGGAAGGAAGGAAGTAGATGACGCGTGTGTGAAGCATAAGTAAGCTCCGCCTGATTTCTGGCTGGCTGGCTGGGTGCCCCCTCTTGGAGCAACGATCCACTTTGAGTCGGAGTCGGCGGTCCAAGAGGCACTCGTTCAAAATTGACCACCTCCTCGAGAGCTTTTCCCTCGTTCGCGGTGCTCTTCTTTGAAAATTTTCAACCGATTCACTAGAATAAAAAAAAAGAAACAATTCAAATTCCGCAAGTCCTCCTGAGTCAAAATTTCTCCAATTCGGAAAAAATCTAACTAATTCAAGATTTATTCAGCCTTTTCCAAAAATCGTCATTAGACGAGAATTCGTGCTAGACAGTCGTCTGAAAAGGAGCAATTTGGCTAGTTGAGAGGGTTGTTTCGTGGTGGAGATGCCGCGAAGAAGACGAAACCGTTTAGACTTGGACGAGGAAGAGGAATTTTGCGGTAGAGGTATGAGGAACGTGGTGCTGAAAGAAGAGGAAGACGAGGTGGAAGAGGAGGACGAGGAAGAGGATGAAAACGGGAACGGAAGAAAAGCGGCGCCGAGGAACGCGGCGAACGCGAGGGAGCGGGCGAGGATGCGGGTGCTGAGCAAGGCGTTTTGCCGGCTGAAAACGACGTTGCCCTGGGTGCCGGCAGACACGAAGCTCAGCAAGCTGGACACCCTTAGGCTCGCCGCCACCTACATCGCTCACCTACGTGCTGTCCTCACCACCCCTGCTGACCAACAAGATCACCATCTCCTTCAGCATACCGCCGCCGCCACGTCTCTGTCACTTACTTTCGTGAGTCTATTTTCAGTTTTGACCATCTTCGAATCTTACAGTTCCCAAAAACCTTATGATTCGTCCTCTAGCCAGCTGGGAACGACGAAATTTCGACGCCGAAACGTCTCCAAAAGGCGATGTTTAGGTGACGTTTTAGTCCGTATGTAGAATCATTAACAAACTAATTTCACAGCGTTTTTCGAACAAAATTAATTGAATTTGCATTCAGTACAATGTAATATGATTATATACAATATTTGCTAATTCTATTTTTCATCGTTTTTTGCGAAATTTGAGGATTCTGAGTTTCGCAGAAATTTTTGAAATCTCCATTTTTTTCGGAATTTAAAGCTATCGGGTTCTCTGCGAAATTCAAAATGTTGGAGTTTTTTTGAGGATTCTGAGTTTCGCAGAAATTTTTGAAATCTCAAGTTTTTTCGGAATTTAAAGCTATCGGGTTTTCTGAGAAATTCAAAATGTTGGAGTTTTGTCGAAAAGTTTGGAAATTGTTAGATTTCAGGAACGTTTGTAAATTTAATTTTTTTTTCCTTATACAAAAATTCTAAGTTTTGAGGAAATTCTAAAACATGTAGTTCTATAACAGATTTGCGAATTTTGAGTTGTTTTGAAAAGAAGAACATTTTGGGTTTTTCGAAAAATTTGACATTTAGAGTTTTATGAAAACTTTGAAAATTGTTAGTTTTCGGAAACAATCGAGAATTTCGATTTTTTTTTTATTGGGATGATTCGATATTTTCCACAAAAATCAAGAAATTCAGAACTTTTTGAAGAGAATTCAAGTTTCTTAAAAAATTCAAACTCTTTGAGAAGTTTAATAATCAAGTTTTTCGGAAATATGTAAAATTTTGTGCCCTTTTAAAAACATGAAAGTGTTAAGTTTATCGAAAAATTTCAAAATTGTAAGTTTTTATTTTCATTTCAGAATTTTAGTATTTTTGAAACATTCGAAAATTTCGATTTCTTAGAAAACCACTAGAATTATATATAGTATTTTTTGGAATATATTGAGTTGGAAATTGTTCGAAAATTCGAATATTTTGAGTTCCTCGAAAAATGTCACCTTTTTAAACAGATTTGGAAAGTTTAAGTTCAAAAGATTAAGAAATTTTGATTTGTTTGAGAAATTTTTCGTCGCTCAAAAATGTCGCCCCCAACTGACTAGGGTCAGGATCGAGAATTTCGGAAACTTTCAAAAACAGGAGTTTCGGATACTTTTTTGGCTTAAATTTGAATTTTCATAAAAATCCGAGCCTCTCCGAAAACTCCAAATCCGAAGTTTTCGGAGGGATCCGGAATTTTATTTAGATTCTCTGCACAATTTGTTGAAACATTTTTAATGCTTAGAATTCGTGCTATATAAATTAGCAACTACTGTATGTAAATGTAGTAAAAGTCGATTATTTGACATTACTGGACAGCTTGAATGTTGATTTTTCTGGTAATTGTCTAATTACCGAAGCATTCAGCTTAGATCAAAAATAGCTATTGAAGAAGCGGAGGGAGAGAAGAAGAAAAGTACATTTCGATGGAATTTCACGAGCAATAATAAGACCGGCCAGGTGGATCCATTCCTCGGGACGTCGACTTCCAAGGAGACGACGCTCAAAAGTTTAAACTTATTCTCTCCTCTCATTTGTTTATTCTCTCCTCTCCTTAGACTTGGTTCGAGCTTTTGGCTGGCTGGCTGGCTGACACCGCAGGTGGAACAGATCATGGCTCGAGCCATCGCGCCTTTTTCTACTTGCTCTCACCTCTCACCCCTTTCTGGCTTTCGAGCTTTCACTCTTACAATAATCTTCAGAAAAATAATATCATTCTTCTTTCAAGCTCTTGCAATTTCAAAAATTCTTAAAATTTCCAAAATTCTCGAAATAACATAAAATTGGACGCAATTTTTACGGCGCCTTTGGTCCCGAGCACCTCAACGTACGATGGTTTAATTCGAAATTGTTTCAATTTTTTTCTAATTTCAATCAATATTTTGTAAGTTTCAAACTTTGAAGTTTCCAAATTTTTGGATTTCGTGATTCGTATTTACAAAACCAGAAACTCTGTAGTTTGAATTTCAGAGTGTCGCGATTCATCGCGGTTTAAATGTGTGAATCCTTTAGTTTGTACTTACACCTTCCCAAATTTGAGTCATTTTCTGATTCAAATTACGAACATGATGATAATTTGTTTTAAAGATCGCATAAACATTTGAATATAGTAAAAATAAATTATAAATTTTTTTTACAGTCCTGGCCATTTACTCTGCATACAACCCCGGGCCTACGGTCTAACAATGGTGTTTCGGTAACAACAAGTACGACAACGACTTCAATGTCTTCCGCCTCCCCCTCCCCGCCCTCCCATTTCACATTGCTACCCCACCAGCAACATGGTCAAAATTACGAGATGCATCATACCTCCTCCAACAATTACGACACTACTGCAGTTTTCCAGCGCCAAAACAACGCGCTCACGTCACGTCAAAATTATTATTACTGAATTGTTATGAATTATTTTCAGCATGTTTTCAACAGCTGTGTCGGTGCTTGGAAAATGCCCTTTTATTTATTGCGCTTTGTTTTCGTGTTTTATTGTAGATTGTTAGCAAAAAATTTTGTATATACGTATATAAATGTGTGTAAACATGTTTTGTTAATAGCCCAAGAAACACAAACCTGTCTTCAATGCGTATTTTTCACTGTCCACGCAAAAAATTTCCATCTCTTAAATACGTGTCGATTTCCGTCTTTCCGGTATAAAATACGTATTTAAGGGCGGGAATTGGCCGCTATTTTTCGTGCCAAACCGTGTTAAAATACGGTCAACATAATGCTCTTAAAATCAAACTGGAAGCGTATTTAACCACGCGTGAGAGAATATTTTGAAGCCAGAATAAAATACGGATTGGGAAACGATATAAGAAGGACAATTTTTAGATTTTACGCGG
>JAPYZK010003095.1:0-12660 GCA_030522785.1 Platygaster equestris | reverse complement strand
ATATCTTCGAAGCTTCGACATACCCATCCAAAATTTTCGAAACTTCCAAGCTATGAGACTTGGAAATTCTTCAAAATTCTTAAAAACCCAAAAATTTCAGAACTTTTAAAATTTCCGAACCTTCAAAATTTTTGAGTGTCATAATTCTTCATGCAAAATTTCTAAAATTTTGACACTTTTTAAAAACTTAACAAATTCTTGTAAACACAAAATCTCAAAACATCAAAATGATTCAGGATGCTTCAAATTTTTGAAATTTATCAATATCTGATTTACTGAAAATTCACGAATCAAATAAATATACAAATTAACTGGATAGACGACTAAGTTGACCCCTCCATTTAATTACCACACATCCAGAGATCAAGAAACATAATCTTCGATTAAATAAATATAATAAACATTAAATATCTACCATAAATATTTTGGCCTTTTCTCGTAAATAATAAATAAATATTTCCAGATTTTTCATAAATATTTTGAATTGCCCTAATTATAATACACTGAAATCTATTGCGAATGTTAAATACATTTTCTCCAAAAAATACTCTATTCGCTCCCCAAACCCTCCCAAAACCACTGAAATTCCGCATTCGCCCCCATAACTCAACCTCAACGATTACGTGAACTCCAAAGATAATTTCAAACATGTCCCGCAGAAGTCGCTCGATTCGGCATGAAACCCCCTAAACTTATTAAACGCTACAATCGTGCCGTTTTTATTCGTTTTCCTGTTTCGTACACATTTTTTCTCCCTCATGAATATTAATACAAAAAAAAGCCCCTCGCGTCGAGCACAGGAATCCGCTTGTTCCCAATTCACCTCGCATGGATGTATTTACATATTTATAAATTGTCGATAATTGGAGCATGTAAAGAACGCGTACAGTGACTGTCGTGACCAAGTGGGGGAGGGAAGTATACATGAAAACAGGGTGATTGTCTTTAGATCGCTTTCCACGATCAATTGCATCGCGAGCAACCGGAAACGGAAATTCCGACAAATTAACCGTACGAGAACTTAATTAATGAGATTTTGGCATGTAGATTTGAAATTCATTAGGACGTATTCAATAGCGGATATACGGAGGAAGATAGCGGTGGTGGATGGGGGGAGGGGCTTTTTTGAAGTTGCATATGTGTATGAAAATCATGTATTTATAGCAATATAGTGGAATGAATCGAGTTTATAGAATTTTGTGTCATGTGAACTTGATTACGTTTCAGACTTTGTTAGTGTTTTTCAGAATTTTTTGAAGGTGGAAACTTAAGAACTATTTTTCGGAAATTCTAAAACGATTTTTACATCAATTCCCATAAACTACCATCAATTCTCGTCGATTCCCATAAATTCCTATAAACAATTCCTATAAATTGTTACCAATTTCTATAAATTCCCATTAATTTCCATTGATTCCTATCAATTCCTATCAACTACCATTAATTCCCATCAATTATTCCTGTTAGGGGCGAACGCAGAAAAAATTTTCGGGAGGGGTTTTCAAAAAAAAGTTTCCTTATTTTCCAGATTCCTAGAATCGAAATTCTCGAAATGTTTGCAATTCCTGTAATTTTTGAAATTCTCGTATTTTTTAGAATTTCTGAAATTTGTAATATTCCCGTAATTTTTGAAATTTTCCAAATTATCGAAACTTTCAAAGTTTTTGGAAATTTTCCGATTATTTGGAATACTTAAATTTTCCAATACGTACGAAATTTTATGACTTGGCTTTTTGGACTTAACAAAATGTCGAAAATTCTCAAAATTTTCGAAATGCTCTGATTTTTCAGGATTCTCAGATTCTTCATAAAAATCCCAAAGTTTTAGAAATTTAAATATAATTTGCGAGGGCTTTAAAATGCTCAAAGTTTTTGGAAATAAAAAAATTTCCAAAATTAATATAATTTTTTAAATCAATGAAACTGTTGAAATTTCTGAATTCTCAAATTCTGACATATACACATGTTTTTTCGAATTACCAGAGTTTTATAATTTTTCGATACGTCCTAAACTTCCGTTATCCCCAAAATTTATTGAAATTTCCGAGATTTTCGGTTTTTTTCAAATCACTTGAGCTTTTTTAAATTCGCGAAATTTTTGGAATTGCACAAAATTTCAAAACTCTGAATTTTCGAAAATTTCATAATTCTTTGATGTTTCGGACTATACAAAAATTTCAAAAATTCTCACAAAATCGTATTATTGAAGACTATAATTTTCTAAACATAAATATAATTCCAATTTCTACTCATTGTACTTACAAACAAAACAACTGATCTTTTTCAAATTTCGGGAGGGGTTTCAACCCCCTCAAACCCCCCTCCGCGTTCGCCCCTGATGCCTATAAATTCCAATCTCGCTTCCCAAATTATAATTTTCAAGCTTTTGTAGTTCAAAACGACGATCTTTGAAATGTTAAAATTCACGAAATTAACCTTAATCAACCATAACTTTCTCTTCTATTCCCATACAAAGACAATAAAATCTCCAATCCAATCTTTCCTACAACAAATGCCATCTCGAAAATGAACGGAAAGGACCGAAATCTATCCACCAGCCACCACGAAAAACACAAGAGCCCCGTTCGAAATCACATATCCCATTGAGCGAAATTCGATATCGGCCGGTGTTTTTGTGGCCCCTTTTGGGAGCCAAAAGGATCGGCGTACAATCCTTATCAGAGGGGATTAAGAAGTGGGTATTTTTCAGGGAAACGCGAGAGAGCTAAGCATGTCAGGCTTTATCGACGAATGTCTTTCGCGGATATTTAGATAAGAGGAGTCATGCTCCGAGGCCGGAGGAGAGAGAGAAACGCGGGAGTAATGCGGACCTCGCCCGTTATGCCGTCCGTGCAGGAACATGCACGAACGCACACAACGCTCCGCTTCCTCCGCAGCACCACAGGCCGTCGATATCTCGCGCTGGACCCGCGCGGATAACACCTAACCTTCAATGTAATTCTAGTTCAAAGGGGAACAATGTATCGAATTATGAATACTTCATGCGCATTTCCAACGGTACACTGCTGCCGCGCGGTAGAAGGATTTGCACACGAAATCCGGGAGAATGTCTTCTCCTTTTCGGATTTTTTTGGATCTACTACATAAATTTTGACAGTTTGTGACGGATGAAATGAACTTATTTAACTTTTCCCGCCGTAAATTTGATTGTCAAAGAGGGCTGGTGGATGAAATGGGTTAAATCGATACATCGTTTCCTCGATCTGTCGATTACAAAACAACAAATTGATTGTAACCTCGAATTCATTCAAAACATAAACATGTGCAAAAAATGACAAATACAAAATTAAGTTCACAAGTATGTACACCACGAAAATTACATACAAAAGGGACAAAACAAAAATTCAGATAGCATCAGAAAACATGCAAATCGCCTAAATACCTCATTTTAGGATGATGAGCCAAAAATCAAATTGACCTAAAGAAAATGACGCAAAATACAAAAATATATCACGCAAAATATTCCACACACACTTCCTATGTCCCGAATATTAAATTTACGTGAAATTGAACAATAAATATCAAAAAATGATACCACTACAATTAGAGCTAAAAAATGTGACCTTCCTTCTACTCACGCCAGACGATAAAAGGTGCAGACGACAGTCTGACGACACCCACGACACCTAACCTAACGACATTAAAAGGCGCCAAATTCAAATACTAAATTAAAATGCATCGATCCCAATTTTTGCTCGAATTTTCGAGATATTTTGGGAATTCAGTGGATGTGTGGGAGTTTGAACTGTTTGTGAGTATTTCAGAGTCTTATGGGAATTTATCATGGGCATAATATGGATTTTCATTTAAAATTACCATTGGGTTTCCATTCAATTTCCATCGACTCGTTGATGTTTTGGCTAATGGACATTTTTTTCATTCGTTTACGATTAAATTTATATTCGATCGATTTGAAAACGTTTAGATGAATTTCCATTGATAATTACCATTGAGTTTTTATTGGGTTTCCATTCAATCTTCATTGACTCAAAAGCAATTTGGCCAATGGGATTTTTTTTCATTCCATTTCCATTGAGCTTCAATGGAAATTCAACTCAAATGACGGATTTTGAAAAAAATTGGTAGTTTGAAGAACTTGATGTGGTTAATTTCAAGATTCATACAGGATTTTGGAATCGAATTGTCATCATTGAAGTTGTCCTATTAAAAATTTTCTGAGATTATTAAGAGTAAGTATTAACCCGCCAAAGAAATTCGACCGAATCGTCTGATTCTAAGTAGACATCGAAAATGTATGTTCATACCAGTTTTAAAAAACAATTTCACTGTAAATAATGATTAATTCAACTTTGAAAGTGTCTTTTGAAATAACAAATTTACCACATGCAAGTATGATATAAATATAAGTCGTTTTTTCGGATTCCCTCTGATAGTGAAAAACTGACGTTCGAAAACGAAAAAATTAATCATGTTTCTCGTTTGACGCACTGTATCAATCACTGTTTTCGGTTTTACACGAATTTCCGGTGTTTCAAATAGCGAACGTGACGTTACTAAAATAGAGTGTCTTTACAAGTGTAATCCGAATCAATCATTAGAATCAGGTCGTGTATGTGATGGCTTGAGGTCAGAATTTGAAGACAAGCGGTCTACAAATTTTACATGTAGTCCAGATAAAATTTTGTTTCGATTCTGTTACAAATTTTCCGAATTTTCGGAATTCGAAAAATTAAATTTTATCGAGTGTCATCATTTGTGACGAAAGTTTCACGATTCTATACATAGGAATAATTTTTCTTAGCTATAACAACTTAATTGTGTACAAAATTTGATTCTGAACAATTTCCATCCATTTTTTTCATCTTCGTTAAGTTACTGACAAAATTAAAAAATTTGTGTGAGAATTTAAACCAATTTCGAATCCCTGGAATGAGTAAAAATCGCCAGAATCAAATTTTATTACCACTTGTAGAAATACCGAATTACTTATTAAGATATATGACTCAATTTTAGATGATTTGTGATTGTTATGAAATTTCCCAATAATCGTTCCGATCATCCCCAAATTATAAGAAAATTTTAGAAAATGAGTAATTTCCCAAAAATTTAGAAAACTTCTCAAACAATTATAAAAAATTAGGCATTTCAAAATTCCCAAAAACTTAGATACTGTGATTAGAAGTATTCTCAATTTTCGAACTCAATCTCGTATTTCACAGAATTTTCATGTATCTTTTCCAAATGCATAAATCTTTCATTTTTGTCCGAGTCGGCAGATTTCGATTCAAAATCAAAGGACGCAAATCAAAATATTTCGTAATTCTCAAATTTCCCAAAATCCTCAAACTTTAATAGTTAAAGTGCAGTTCGACGCGAATAAGAAGAAAAAAAAATTATTCGAAAATTTTAGAAAATAAGTCATTTTCCAAAAATTTAGAAAATAAGTCATTTCCCAAACATTTAGAAAACTTCTTAAACAATTATAAAAATTTAGACATTTCAAAATTTCCAAAAACTAAGATACTCTAATTTAGAGTATTCTTAATTTTCGAACTCAATCTTGTATTTCACAGAATTTTCATGTATCTTTATATAGTATCGCCAATCAAAAAATTTCGTAATTCTCAAATTTTCCAAAATCCTCAAACTTGAATAGTTAAGGTACAGTTCGACAGAAAATAATAAGAAAAAAAAAAAAAAAAAGAAATCATATTATTGCTACCAGACACCACTGCTCCAATGGACCCTACACACTAAATTTTTCCCTAATTCAATGTGAGAAGGCAATTCCCTAAACAACCGAGGGAATCGCGAGACAAGGAGGAAAATGGAGTTTTCGGGGCTTCCGGAAAATGGAGTTTCCTTCAATTACGCGCGTTCGACACTCGAGCACAAAAGGTAAGCTCCTGCAACGCGCCCGTTGGCCGCGTTGCTCTCGTTCTCAGAGCGAAACAACTGTATATACAGGATTAGTCGGACCGTTCGGGCGAACTAGAAACGCAGCTCGACAAAGCGCACTCGGCGAGATTTTATACGGAAGCGAAATCTATGCTATTTGAACAGTTCGAAATTACACGCTCCGTCATTCAGCGCCCCGTTTTTCTTCATTCTCCTTTTTGCCGCGGCGCCGCGTGAAAAATACCCGGCATTTCTTTTCCCGTTCCACCTTGATTTTCCATAACCGGAAAATCCGCCGACGATTCAATTATACGCCGGTTATCGGTAACGGGAAGAGCGATTAATCGAGACACTTTCCGTTTGATTGCCGGTGCGAATGCGTTATTAATGACGTGTTGGAGTGTAATTGAAAAACGTCGGAGCTTGTTGGAATTTTTCCGATCGCCGCGGATTCAGGGAGCGAAAGAAATGTTGCGGTCAAAAAACACGGGTGTGATTAATTCGATTGAACCCAGGAGTTATCGAAAAAAAAGGGGGGGGGGGGGGGTCGAGAATTTTTATAGTGAATCGTTTTAATTATGATAGGAATTATTAGTAGTGGAAAACAGTTTAAAATGAGCTCTCGAATTTCACAATTCTATACAAAGTTGAATTTGAAAAAAGCTCTCAAATTCGTCCAGAACTGATATATTTTTCAGAATTTTCGAAAATTTTGAATCCCTTAAAATTTTCAAGTTCTTCGAAATATTCATATTCCCAAGTTTTTTCAATTTCTAATACTTCTGAATTGTTTGAGATCAGCGAATTTTTCGGAATTGACGACAAAATAATTCAAGACAATTACATTAATAAATTGCCCCAAATTCGCATTTCGTCAGAATGTTCGACAATTTTTAATCCTTTGAAACTTTCAACTTCTTTGGAATGTTCATTATTTTCAAAATTTTTATTTTTTTATTTTTAATATTTCTAAATTTTTTGAAATTCAAGAATTTCTCGGAATTGACGAATTATACAACATTTCAGAATTTTCTTTATTCTGAAAAAGATCTTCAAAATTTTTTGAATTTCACGAAACATTTGATGTTTCCACAATTTTTGATGCTTTCAGAATCCTTAGAATTCCAAAATCATCTAAAAATTTCGGAAAGTCTCCAATTTTCCAGATTTTTTGAATTTTTTAAATAATTCGAAACTCCTAAATTATCCGTAGTTTTTGACATTCGTTTCATTTTTAATATCCATCTTATTATTTTGTTTTTCAAATTTTCAAGTGTATTTTCATTCTGTTTCTTTAAATTAGTTCTTTATTAGATAATTTTTCAATTTCTTCATCGTCTAAAAATTTAAAATTTTCGATATTCGAAGGGTTAACAATCAAAAGAGCGTAACCCACATTTGCGATAAGGGTTATTTTTATATGGAAAAATAAGCTTTACATCAAATGTGGTTTACGCCCTTTTGATTGTTCACCCTTTATTTCACATGATAAAATTTTTTCTTGATTTCTAATTTCAATATTGCATTTTCAACAGCTCTACCGATTGTTTCCAAAGCCATTGATAAAAATCATCTTATTTTTTGCTTCTTTCTAAAAGATCTTACAAACTTCAAAAATTTCACAACATTTTCAAAATTTTCACAATTTCCAATGCTTTCAGAATCCTCAGAATTTTCAGATTATCCAATAATTTGTAAATGTTTCTAATTTCCAAGATTTTTTGAACTTTTGAGATAATTTGAAACTCCTACATTTTTCATAAATTTCAATTTTTTTCATCTTTCATTCTTATTTTTTATCTCCATTTTTTTTTTAATTTTTCAAGTGCATTTTAAAATTAGCTCTCCATCATTTTTATCATTTTTCCATCGTCTATACTGTAAAATTTTCGATATGTCAAAAAATGACGAAAATTTTCTTGATTTACAATTTTAATATTACATTTTTAACAGCTTCGCCCATTGTTTCAAAAGCTCCTAACTGTAACTATTCCATTTTTCGTTTCACCCGGTTTCTCTTAGCTCCATTTTTCGAGATTTAGTCGTTTTCAAAACCGGCTTTTCCGAAAAATCGATAAAAACCGTAAAAAAAACAACAAATCATTGATTTTCTATGGTTTTTTCGATGCCACCAGGGATGATAACGCTGACCAAGTGTAACGACTTCAACATCTTTTCACGCTAAACTAACCCAACTCAATTAGGCGTTTTATCCAACACATTTTCGGGTTATGTATTGGTGGAGGTATCCACAATATACTTCAAGTTAATATAAAAAGATCAAGCGCACCTCGAATCTTATCGACTTACAACACCAAGCGACATTTTTCTAAATACAAATCACAGAAAATTTGGTTTGCTACAGCCAACCAAACATTTGGTAGATATTTAACCAACCAAATTTTTAATTGTGCGTATCAAATTTTGACTAGCTGTACCAAATTTTGAATAGCTGTACCAAATTGTTATTCAGCTGAAACTAATTTTTGGTCGCTGGTAATAAAATTTGGTTCCCTCTACCAAACTTTTTGGTCGGTTAAATATCTACCAAATGTTTGGTTGGCTGTACCAAACGACTTTTCAGTGACATCTCTGCCCATCCCTGAATTTCGTCATTTTCCTTCGTCCCTCCTCACTTTCCCGTTCAAACTGATCGCGATACTATTTATAATGCAGATTATAATCATCGGAAGCGGAATCAACAGCGCTCGGTATTGTTTGATATCATGCAGCGACGGACTAATATTGGGCCAACGTCAATCAACGAAGGGCAGCAGCAGCAGAAGGCGGCCCCGGTTATGGCAATGAACTCCAGGAGCGTGGCCCAGCACCGGTCAACTGACGTTTAGCCAAACTAGATCAGTGCCGATTATCGCGCCGGGCAAACGCCCGACACGTTCGGGATTATTACGAACGCGCCGAGTTAACGAAATTATGTGCCTCGGAAAAGGCGAGAGCGTAATTAAAGTGGCAATTACTCGGCTAATGAAATGTTCTCATATTACGGGGGCGCAAACAATGCGAGCTATGACGGAACTCGCGCTTCTCAATCTTCAAATCTCGGGCTTTGACTATCAGGAGGCGGGGGGCTCTGAGAACTGGTTTCTCTTCGCGCTCCGTTAGAAAATATAATAACGCCGTGCGCGATGTGGGAAATTGGCGACGTACGACTTTTGTCTCGGGGGTGAAGGACCCGCGAACGGGATGCTTTCGGAAATGGGACATTTCAGGGATGAAATACAGTTGGGATCTTGAGACAATGGTAAGAGATGCTGGAATTTTCAGAGTTCCATCCCCATAACCAATGTAGAATTCAAAGTCTTGAAAGGAAAACCTCTGGAATATTTTATAATTTTAATTCTTTGCTCTGGGGATTTGAGCACATGGATTGAAAAGTTTAAATGGAAAAATTTACTCCACTTTAGAGGATTTCGGGAAATGTGTGGAAGTTTCGGAGAATGTTCAGTTTTTTAGTGGATTTTTGAGGTTTTCTGACATGTTATGCTTTTTTCCCGGTCATTTTAAATTTTCAGAATTTGGAAATTTTTGAAAGTCTGAAAAACACCCGAAATTTCCAAAACTGTAAAGGTTTCTAATAAATTTTTGTTTGAGTTCCCTAAATTGAAAAAAATTCACTATGATTTGAGAAATTTCTGAAACTTCCTTCCAGATTCGAAAAATTACGAAAAATAGTCAAAAATCTTGAATTTTTCTCAAATTTTCAGAGTGCAGCAATATTTTCACGAAATATATTTTCTGAAATTACAAAATTTTTGAACACATTTTTCAAGTGTCCCTAAAATTCTCGAAAACTTTTCAAAATAATTCTTGAAATCCTAAAAATGTATCAAAAATATGATCAATATTATGAAAAAAGGCCAAGATTCCGAATTTTGTCAGAAATCCATGAAAATTTCAAACTTCACAAAAATTTCCAAAATTTGAAATTTATTGAAAACCCCTAAAATTTTCACAGTTGCACACATTTCAAAACTTTTTCTCTTATTTTCGACGATTTTCCAAAAATTTCAAAATTAAAATCAAATTCTCGTTTTTTAATGATTTCTAACAATATATCTGTAAATGTTTCAGGATGACTTCATTGTTTTAGGAAACATTGTTGAAAAATTGTTAGACATTTTCATTTCATTTTCAAAAATGAGAATAATAATTTATGGCATTTTCGGAGCACTTTCAGAAATTCTGTAACTTTTTAAAGTGAATTTTCGAAGTTTTCTGAAACTTTTCGGGTTTTCCAGTCATTTTGCATTGACAAAATTTATAAAATGTTCTAAAGTCTGAAAAATCCCAAGAATTTCTAAAACTCTCGAGATTTCTGATTAATTTTTTCAGGTTCTCCAAGTTGAATGAAATTCACTAAAGTTCGAGAAATTTTTTTAACTTTCCCCCAAATTCGAAAAATAGTCAAAAATCCATCATTATCAAAAATTTTCAGAGTGCAACAAAATTTTCACGAAAAATTCCTAAAACTACAAAAGTTCTAAAAAAATCGTTCAAATCCCTAAAATTCTCGAAAATAATTAACTATTTCAGTAAATTAATAATTAATAAATTAATAATTTTCCCAACAATGAAAATGTACCAAAAATCTAGCCTATATCACGAAAAAAGCCCATAATTTTCAAATTGGACAGAAATCCGTAAAAATGTCCAATTTCACAAAAATTCCCCAAAATTCAAAACTTATTAAAAGCCCCCAAAAGTTTCATAGTCCCAAACATTTCAAAACTGTTCCCTCATTTTCAACGATTTTCCAAAAATTTCAAAATAGATTTCTCGTTCATTTTCACGACAGATCTAAAAATATATCTCTAAATATTTCAGAATATCCAAAAATTTCCTTCAATCTTCATTTCCATCTATCTATCCACATTAAGTCGTATTAGGTCACTGCTTGAACGCTTCACGGTCTACCCAAAAAAAAGAGAAAAAAAATTGAGGGAAAAAAGGAAAAAAAGTGTTCGCGTAAAGTCGCCTCGACATTCAAAAGAGTCAAACCGCAAGTGCTCTCCCCGAGATGGAATAACACAAGTATTTACACGAACGCGGGCGCTCTGAGTGGAATTTCATTTTTACCCGAGTTTCCAAGGCAACACAAGTTTTTCGCGTAAAAATTCAAGCGACTCGGGTGTACAGTCGGGCGCGTTATGAAGACTGCAATGGAAATTAACGCTTCTCTCGCCTTTCCCAGAACGACACTTATTCTCGGCGGTAAAATTGCGCGTCGCGCTACAGAGAAAACGGCCCCACGGTTTGAGACAGTGAATCGTCGCTGACGTGGGACTGTCATAAATTACGCGAAAGAGACTAATTATCGCGGCCAACTCCCACGTTCGGAAAAGAAGAAAAGGAAAAATTAACGCGTTTTCCGGAGTTCCCTTCGCCGACTTCAAAGAGGAAATCGGAGCGATGCATTGTTTTCAGGATGCACAGGGAGCTCGCGGTGTGGCTTTTGAAAGTTGCATGCGCTCGTAATTGTTGACGATTCCATGCTGCGGTTTTCAACTCTCCAAATATGAAACAGCGAAAGTTTACTGTTTATCGAGGAATTGAAACAGGAATTTCAACTCGTCGTTCAAGAATCACTATTCGACAATGAAAACACGCGAAAAATGAAAGAAACAATTCCGCAAACCGAATTTGAAAAAACTTGTTCACCAATCCGTAAACTTTCGCTAATTTTCAAAAATACCTCCAATTCAGAACAAAATTCCGCAAAAGTTGTCAAAAATCGTCAAAAATTCCACAATATTTTTATAAATCTCTGAACATCAGAAAATTCCCTATCTTTTCCTAACGCGCTAATAATTAACCCAAATCGATGTAATTACGCTTATTTCCTGCATTTTCAACAAATAGCCCTGAAACTTTCTACACACGTAAAAACTTCGGTTTTTCTAGATTAGTCTAGAAAAACAAATATAAGATATATAATATATCGAAGGCCGCAGCGATGCTGCACTCTCCATTAATGAAATTGACCTTAATCAAGTCTCTACCGCGAATAAAGCATGCACAGTCGCGGTATACAAAAGAAACAGTTTGTTGGAAATCAGCTTTACACGGTGGACCCCGCGACGTTTCATTTCGCCACTTGAGCGTTTTTCATAAAGCCGCTACCTCGCGAGGGCTTTCGAGGCTTTTTTGCTAACGAGGGAATGAAAAAGACCTTTGAAATATCGCCGCGTTAAAAAATTGCCTCCGCAATACATACACAGGGTGCGTGAATGGGAGGACGAATTAAGGAAAAAAGAGAAGCGAATTGCGACGTCAGTGGGGTCGGAAAAAGTCAGGGAAATTTCGAGAAATGACGTAGTTGTGACTAGGAGAGAGCAGGGGTGTTTTGTCTTTTTTTTTTCTAGGACTACGATGCACAGAAAAGTCGATTTGGTACAGCCAAATAAACGTTTGGTAAATATAAATAGGACGCAAATAATTTTCCATTTTACTGTACCAAATTTTGGTTAGCTGTACAAAATTTGACTTGAGCTAAAATGATTTTTTGTTTGATTATATGTACGGAAACAAAAATATATCTCAGCTCAAGTAGAATTGGTACAGCTAACCAAAATTTGGTTCAGTCAAATGAAAAATTTCTCATGTCTTATTTTTACCAAACGTTTATTTGGCTGTAACAAATCGACTTTTGTGTGTGAACAATCGCAGAATGAGGAGTTCTTGATATTATTTTTTGGGTGTTCGTTTTCGTTGTGTACTACGAATGTAATGTTAATTTTGTTGTTCGCATTCAAACATTTA
>JAPYZK010003094.1:0-18624 GCA_030522785.1 Platygaster equestris | reverse complement strand
CCACTGGTAGAAATTCGACTACCCCTAAACCACCCCCATCTTCAGGTCTGACCAAAGCAACGCCGTTTGAACCTAACCGAATGCAGTCTAAACCAACCTGGAATCGATACAGGAAATTTTTGTAAATCGAATTGAATTGTAATGTTTACAATTATTCGATTTCTGAATTACCGAATAAGATTATTTTAATGAATCATGAAATTTTTAAATTCGATATTTCGTACGTATTATGAACGTTCCAAAATTGAATTATGGACATAATAATCTTCACTTTCCAAAATTTCCACCAAAAACCGAATAAACGCTATCAAATTTTACGATATGAAAACTCCAAAATTTAAAATCAAAATTTTAGAATTGTAGGATTCGAATTTGAAAATTCCAATAGTATTATTCAAAGTCGTGTAAAATATTTACAAATAAACTTTTGGATCGCAAAATTCTAAATTGTGAAAAATCCAGAATCCTTAAATTAAAAAATTAAACTCGAGAATGCTCTGGATTTCGAAATTTGAATTTATCAAATTCAAAAACGTGCCCATTTGAATGTGTGTATTCAAAAATTTTTCCCAAAAGAAATTTAGGACTTTTTTTGCACAGATTTCGATAAAATACGTACATCAAATATCTGGAGGTATTCATTTTACTTTTTAATGAAAATTTTGGAAGACTTAAAAATTTTGAAAAATGCACATACCTTGAATAAGGTAGTGTCTCGAAATTTGCCTTCCATGCTGACACAAGCATGAACGTTTCTCCCTTGAAAATAAATATTGTAGAAGCGTATACAAGCCCTCACAGACTGAATTCGTGGCACCGGAACACAAACTGGCCGAGGATTCTTGCCTGCAAACCGATCGCGTTTGCACATTCGTCAAATAGGCAAACAGTTCACTACAAGAGTCATTAAATTTTGATTCGAACATAGCAATCCGAGGAAACTAGACTACTCAGTCGATGAATTTAAGCGAAAGAAGATAGTTATCCAGTTTGAAAGAAATATTTTTCCTTTTCCTTGATACACCTCGAGTATCCCAATTTCTTCGGCTATTCAATTTTTCGAAGCATCGTCTATTTTTCTGAACTGTACATGCATTACTGTTTTGCAAAGGTTTTCTTCTCTCGATTTTGTAGGGAAGTGAAGTTTACGTAAATAAAATCGAATGAAATTCGGTAATTTGAAAAGTTTGACCTTTGAGAAATCGGAAAATTGGAGCTTTAGAAACTTAATATTAATTGAAATTTGTCAATTTTACAATACGAATGTATAAAAAAAATATTCGAATTTCAAGACTCGAAAATTCAATCTTCCAACTTTGAAAAATCAAACAATGAAACGTTGAAATTTGAAAAATCTAAGGATGGGGAATTTCCAAATAGGCAACTCAAAACTTATAAGATTACCTTAACTCATCAGAAAACTCATAAAAATTGTATAAGATGCCTCATAAAAATCAAAGAGCCTTATAAGATTTTTCGGAATCCTTTAATAAGGTTCAGAGTTACAAGGGCGGTGAACATTCAAAACGCTCCATTTCCCAAATCCATCTCAAGGCACCCTAAATTTCCCCTGTCAAGTTAAGTTCATTATACACGCCGCGCAAATTTCAACGAAGAGTATATACTTTTCAGCGAAGTACTTTACCGGAAACGGTTCTCGTGTAAAGCACCCTGTCATTCATGAGCACTTTCGTCGTGAAGCTGAACTCATCCGGATCTGAAACAACTCGTCCTGAAAGTGAACTCGACCCGACCTAGCATAACCCGGAATCCCGACCTAACATTACCGTAAGTGATATTAACACAAGCCTTCTGCTTCCAAGCGTTCAAAAGTATCTTCGAGCAGCATCCGCAAAGGCCGTTGCCGCAAGTGCAGGGTCCCTGTTTCGGAGAGGACACGGTCCCATTTCCGGTACCGTTTTGCCTCACTTCCGCCGCGAAATCCGTATTCGCGGTTTCCTCGATCGAATTCGATTTCCAGTGACCGCTTCGCACGGCGCAATTAACGTACATCACAAGCACGATAAAAAAGACCTTCCCGAAGGATCTCATCTCTCGATCTCTGCCGTGCAACGAAAGAACTTGGTCAAGACGCGTTTGAGGATAATTTTTGTTGGGATCGAAAAAACTGATTTAGGGTGATCAGGCGTACTAAGGTGAGGTCATCTGGTCACCCCAATCAATTTTGTAACACGTGATGAATACACTCAACCGAGCAACATTCGATGACTACACTCAACTAAGTTTTCCCGTTGCACAGTAGAATCTCATCCTGGATATAACACTCCTTGAAAGAGGATCGGAAGCTGACTGATCGGCGAACGAATGCGACACATCGCTGACCCCGTTTGCGGAGAAATTTCTTTTCCAGTTTAACGTGTTTCGTATTCTAACACTGTGCGAAACGTCGTCGCATCGAAAGTGTCATATTTATCCCGGGCGGTCGCTGGACGTGAAAAAGTGAGCGCCTTTCGAAACCGAACAACGCGAACTGCTTTCTTATTCGGACCCGGCTTTTTGCGGGTCGAGGCGATTTTTTTGTTCCTTGATCGTGAACTTGGTTTTTTTTTGGGGCGTTGTGAAATATTCATGAATTTGAGGTAACATTAATTTTCGGTTCGGAGGTGGGTCTTGTCTGTTTCGTGGGATTAGGGTTGTAGGATCGATAGTAATTTTTGCGGAGTCACAATGTGAGTCGCATGGATTATTTATGAATTTGCATTTTTTATACTTGACTTCGCTTTCACTTAACGTTTAATAGTATTCCCGAATTCAGAAAGATAAATATTTATACGTACGAATTTGGTATATGATAGATACATTTTTATGTAGAAGACTCGAGGACATTGGAATTTAAGAGTTCAGAATTTGAAAAGTTAGTCAATTTTAGTTCGACGAACTTTAAAATTTCAAACTTCATGAGGAAGTAGTTCATGAAAATAAAAAAAAAAAAAAAAAAAAAAAAGAAAAACAGCATGGAGAGTCCCAAGTGGTCACCCATCTAAGTACTACTCCCACTCATCGTTGCTTGACTTTTGTGATCGGACGAGAACAGGTACTTTACGAGTTATAGTTTGCGAAAATTCTCGATCGATATTAAATATTTGCATATATTTTTCATATGAATAATATGCACATGCATCATATAATTAAGAATGGTATCCTTAATCATAATAATATAGTTACGCAATATTTTATTAATGTTTTAATGAAATATACATTACAAAATGATTATACCGGCTATACGCGTAATACACATTTTTTTAAATCATCATTCATCGTTAATCCAAAATGTGAAATTTTTTATGATCGAGAAAATTATGTTTTTTTTGGATCGAGCGCATGTACATGTATCGATCCAAATTCCAAAAACCTCTAATAATTACGTTTACGTTTTTACATTTTTCACAGTAACAATTTCATCATTCCTTCAAGTCATCATCGACACGTTTTTCATTCGAATTTTCCATCCTGTTCTCGACTCTTCCGGAACGTTCTCAAAGTTGACGAAACCCCAATAAACCGCGACGTAACGTTATCATCATTGCACGCTTCATGAGTCATTTCTCTCAGGTCACGTGACTCATCCTCCACAATCGTGCATTTCATTCAAAAATGGCGCGAATCCCAGTTTCAAACATAACACCATCCCCCTGAAAAGTCAACCCAAAAAAACTCTCATTTGTATTCGCAAAAATCTCCGCCCTTTCATTCCCCGTATTGTCCACAATTCCCTTTGATATTTTCTTGCAGGGAATTCAATTAAATGACCGAAAAATCGACCTGCGCGCTCCAGAGCCGCGCATACAAAATGGTGGTTTGTTTTTGCGTTTGACAGCACATCTGGATTTCTGACGTCACCTCGCTACGACGTCTACGACGAAAGTGGTAACGCGTATAAAAGCTTGCAATATTTCGCCAAGAAAACAGATATTCCGAAATCGTTGTCCCGGTCGGTCGCATTCGCAACATAATCCAGATTTCTGCAACAATCCGTTTTTCCGCTTCGGCAGTGGAATCAATATCGCCGAAATGAGTAATTTGAAAGTGCATTTGATGCGCGAAAGCGACGACGACACCGAGCGTCTCGTCAAGATCGAGACTCGTCGCATGTATCGCAATTTTACGATTTCCTACAGCAAATTGCGTGAAGATTTGCAGAAGTTTTTCCCGATATCGAAGGACCAGACTTTCACCATTAAATGGCGGGGTGAGTGACCTTTGTTGTTGATGCTTTTTCGCCTTTTTGTAGTGTATTTCTAGGACGTACATTTTTATTGGTGGTGTAATGATAATAATAAGAGGTCGGAGTTCATTATGTTGAACAATCGTTGCAATTGCATTAACATCCGATTTGCATGTTCACGTTGCGTCATTCGATTCAATGGGTACTTTCGATGAGGAAGTAAATTGCGAGTGAAGGTGTAATTTTTCATGTTTTAATTGATTGGTTATTAGGAAATAACTGTTAAGTTAATTTAATTGTTTTTTGCGAGAAAAAAAAATCTACAGAGCCGGGAATCGAACCCAGGACCTCCCAATTTCATGTTGGGTGCTCCAGAGCATCTGACATGAAATTGGGAGATCCTGGGTTAGATTCCTGGTTCAGAGGATTTTTTTCTTCTCGCAAAAACCACTTTAATTGCCAGTTAATAACAAAACTGACTGGGAATATCGAAAAACATGGATTTTTCTTTGTATCAACAACCCAGTGTTGTGTAAAAATTAATGCAATGGACACAAATTAAATCATTAATATTATAATTTTGGAATGATGATTACATCAATTTTCAAATTAAAAATTCTTTTAAATAAGTGCATACATATGATTTCAAAAATTTTTGTTCGCTAAATTATACTTTGAAATATTTCAATAAATTTAGAAAAATAATTATCTGTATCTCCCCATTATCTTTCAATAATCGATGAAAAATGCGTTCCTCAAAGTAATCATCTCCCCAAAAAAAGTCAAAAATGAAAAACGAATGAATAATACCTCGTCAAAAATTAAAACCAAAAAATGCAATTTCCAGATGGCGACAACGACATGATCACCATCTCCAGCGACCAGGAACTCCGCATATTCCAGGAAGAATCCGGATCTGGTTTGGCAGTCTTGTACCTGATCCTCAAAAATGCCCATCATCAGCAAAAATCCGTAACTAACGACTGCCCGATGTTTACCATCGTGCATCCCTTTATCACCTGCGACGCCTGCGAGAAAGCAGTCCAGGGCTTCCGCTACAAATGCCTGGCCTGCCCGGATTACGATTTGTGCAGTGCGTGCGAGGCAAAGGGCTGCCACCCTGAGCATTATATGATCCGCACGGCCAACCCGGTGTCCTGGAAACGCATGCCACGCTTTCCCCGGCGCTTTTTGCGACACATGAAAAAAGCCTCCAAGGGCCACGAAGACAAAGCTCCGCGCTCCTCGGCGCGGGAAGACGAGTCCCCGTCCTGGATGGAGAACCTGGTGCAAATCCTGGCGGACTGGACCAACATCCCCGCGGAGACCGCCAAGGAAGAGGCTCCGGAAACTGCTGAAGCTGCTCAGGAAGAACCAAAGCCTGCCAAAAGCTCGGCCTCGGTGCTCAATGACCTGAGGCAGAGTCCGCTCTGCGACAACGTCATGTACAAGATGCAGAACCTCCTGGACAACAGCTTGCAGTTCCTGGATCCTCTGGGGATGGACGTTTCCTTTGACCTGAAGCCCGAGGGTGCCAGGATCCATGTTAGAAACGGCGCACAAGCTCCTCCAGCGAAGGAGACTCCGGCTCCTTCTGCTCCAAAATCTCCAGAGAATGGGAATGGGGAGGATAAAGGGGCCGCTTCTTCCGAGGCGAGCAGGAAATCTTCCACTGGGAGTGTGGAGAAAGTGAACGACAACGCTGAAGACTCCTCGGCTTCGTCAAAGTCGGAAAGGGCTTCTCCAGCTCGTCCTAACGAGGTCGAAGGGTGGACTTTGCTGAACGCTGGGGAGGGTGCGAATTCGCCGGTGTCCAAGACGGAGGAAGCAGTAAGAGTTTTTTTTAGAGATGGGGAAATTTGCAGTTAAGTTCATGTAGTTTGGGGTTGAAAAATACATTTTTTCAAAATTATCGATTACGGAAGGGGGGAACAAGGGGAAGTTTTTGATAAAAAATGTGGTTCATGAAAATGTTGGAATTTAATTTCAAACTTGCGACTTTTTCGTTTCAGAAACCTGCGACGCCGTCCGAAACCGAAAAACCCCTTTACCCGCCGCTGCCTCAGAAATTCGAGCCGGAACCGCTGTTCCACCCGGATCCCAAAATTCACAAAGCGGTGCGTACCATGATGGAAATGGGGTTCAACAACGAAGGAGGTTGGCTCACTCAACTCCTGATTTCCAAAAACGGTGACATCGCTAAAGCTCTGGATGTGCTTCAGCCCGTCCGAAAATAAAATGACGTCGCACCAAAATATTCATGTTACTTTATTACAGTATATACGTATTATATTCTATAATATAAAGTATTATAAAATAGCTGGGATGGATTAGCTAGAAATGTACACCAGGCATAATACATGTATCAAATAAAAGACAAAGCACCAGTTTCGTTCTTTTCATGGTTCTTCAAACTTTATTTTAACAATCAATATAATGTACAAAAATTATGATTAAGAGGTCTACAAACCTTTACAGTATTCCATGAGAAACAGACCGTTAGAGTCGCTCATCAATTGCAGCTCTTTCATGCTCTCGGTGCTCAGTTCGCGGATCCACTTTCTGTTTTTGTAGTACTCGATGAGGACTTCGAATTCTTCGTTGTTGTAGTTCTCGACGCTGACTGGGATGAATGGGTCGAGGTGTTCGAAGCCTTCGTTTCCGAGTAAATAACGAGGGAGGTGCGAATCTCGGATTTCCTGAAAATTAATTTGGAAATACAGAATTTTCGAAGTTGAATTTATACAACTTCACAACATTTTATCACTTTTATTTCATCATCAAAGTTATTTCCATTTTCAAACTGAAAAGTAAATTATTTTAATTTCCCTGGATGACTCGAATTCCATTATTTTCATGAATCGGATTTACTTTTGTTGCTTTTTTATCAACGGAAACGATGACCGCGCCATTTTTCCAATCGTATTTAGTGATGTTCATGAATGCCTCCGTCAAGACAACTTTGTTCGCCCCGACTTTCTTATGTACATCGTTCTTGACATTTGTGACATCACCAAGAAAAGCGTTGAAGCAGTCAATCAAAACAATAGTTCTACAATGTTCTGCATTGCTGGCTATTTTAATCTCTTCCATTAACGCCACAACAATGTCCGTCGCGTATCTTATGCGATTTATTCCGAGATCGACGAGTTCCAGGAACGGAGCTCCTGCATTCGTAACTTCCCGAACACTCCATTCATAGGATTTTGTCACTTTCAGCTACAACATGATTAAATAAAATCAAATTTTGTGTCAGTTTCGTACATAGAACATATTGAAAATATTTTGAAAAAGATACATCAAACAAAAAAATGTTTTTTTACATTAGCCAACTTGTCTCCATTTAGGTTCTTAAAATGAGACAGCCAGACCGCTGCGTCAATAGGCAGGTTCAAAAATCCTTCTTTACGAGTTGAGTTAGCGACTTCTTTTGGATTGGAAAACCAAAAAGAACCTGAAACATTGGAATTTAAAAATGTGAATATTTAAACATTTAAAAATTCAAACATTAATTCTGGAATTGTTAATTTATAAAACTGAAAATGTGTAAAATTCAAAGATTTCATTTGAATTGAAAAATTTCAATATATCCAAGAGTTAATTTCTTTTTCTTTGGAAAATCTACATTATGAAGGGATAATATTCAAGTACTGAAACATGTCAGTTTCGAGAAATTTTGAATTTCCATAAACAAGCTCAACATACAAAAAATGCAGAAAGCAAAGGCTCCAAAAAATGACAGTTACGCAAAACATATTAAAAAATAACAATTTTTCACGTACACCGAGGAACGTGAACAAGTAAATATTGCATAGCGTAACCATAATGTAGTAGATGCATCAGCGTTGAAGTTTTTCCTGCTCCATGAATGCCGTCTATTTACATAATTGTTAAGGTCCAAACAATTTTTCGAAAAAAAAAATTCTCTAAAATACATATTGTTCTTTGGAAAAAGGATACAAATGACATATCTGTTGACAGGCTTGTTGAAATCAGTTTGTCGGAGGTACGAAATGATTTCGATGGCAGGTTGCCGCACTATTAGGCTCAATTCGGCGAAAGTATTGATTTGTTTTCTCCATTCCGTTGTCAGTGTTGGTGGAGGAAGAAGTTTTGATTGGTGATTTGAGGGCATTGTGTAAAATCTGTGTAAATGGTCACTCGTGTGTTTTGCAGGGTCATTTTCCAGTGTGCGAAAAATCTCAAAATTTTCTTCAGAAGTTGTTTTCCGAGTGGCTTCTGTCGCTGTGCTGAGTTTTCTCAATCCTCGGCTCAATGACCTTCTCATGGATTCTGAAATTTTGTAAGTCATTGTATATAAATTATCAAAATGTATCTATAATTGTTAAATATCAAAGATTTTAACTGCCCATCAAATGTCAACTAAATTCATCATTAAATCGACAGTTTTTCAATACAAGTAAAATATAATATTAATAGTTTTTCGGACTAAATGCCCTTAAAAAAGACGTATTATTATGCATGATATACATTATGAATATAGAAAAAATTCGAAAAAAAATATGGTGACAATTAAAGATATAAACAACCAACGCTAAAAACACTTACGGAAATAAAGGGCCATATTGGTGTCTTGTAATGTATTAACAACAAATTATTTTCGAATATTGGAATTTCTGATCATTGACGAGATTTATGGTGGAGTATTTGTAAATAAATTTAAAGAAAAATAATTATTTTTGTTCCCTTAGCTTATATTATCGTATGTATATATATTTTTTTACACACACAGTGTTGCCAACTGAAAAGCGATTGTGACCCTAAATTTGGCACTATTGTGATGACGATTATGACAGTTGTGAACTACAGTTGTTGACAGTTGTCGTTGGTATTGTGTTTACGTTCGAATGACAATTACGAGAAGTCTAAAAAATTCCAAATAATTTACAATTGCAACCTTGTAACAATTTGAAAATTGACTTAAACAATGTTTATCTAAGAGACAATAGATTTTCTAAGTGACAAGTTTCGCAGTTGCGTATACTTCATGAAATATGAACCTAGAATTATTAGGTAAAAATACCGTTTCGTCAAGTATTCATATACGCATTTCCACTCTCTTAATTAAGCAACGTTGGTAAAAGCTTGGAAAACATTTTCTGCAAAAAATCTCGTTTACTGCTAATTGTAACTTTTCATTACTACGTTTTTTTATTCCAGAATCTTTTGGTCAAAATTATCCCGAAGTAAGTGCTCTACGGAAATTTTTCATGATCGTGATTAAAACTATTACAAAAGAAAGATAACACTGACTTGAAAATATTTTCAAAAAGGAATTCGATGGAACTTTGGATTGCATATCGCTCGCCGTTACCTGTACTTTCAATAAAAGAGGAACTTTGCTAGCTGTTGGTTGCAATGATGGCAGAATCGTCATCTGGGATTTTTTGACTAGAGGAATTGCCAAAATTATAAGTGCTCATGTGCACCCAGTATGTTCCTTAAGGTATAAGTAATTCCATTGTGAATTAAAGAAATTCAATAACTCCGACAATTGAATGCTGTAAAATTTAAAAATTATGTTTGATCATACAACAATCTCGTATTCCTGTTCATTAAAACACTTTTCAAAATTTTCATTTTTTCAGTTGGTCAAGAAACGGACACAAACTACTCAGTGCCTCCACAGATAACAACGTCTGCATCTGGGACGTGCTTTCAGGAGAATGCGACGAAAAATACAGATTTCCATCCCCAATTTTAAAAGTCCAATTTCATCCAAGAAACGTGCACAAATTTCTGGTCTGCCCAATGAGACATGCAGCTGTGCTGGTGGACATCGAAGGGAAGCACAGAGTCATACCGCTCGATGACGATGTAAAATTACCAAAATATTCAATAGCCGTAATCGATTTGAACAATATAAATCTCAATTCCACTGATTCTCTCTAAGACTAGATACCCAAAAAAATTGCCCAAACAAATCCAATTTGACCATACTCACGAATTGACGCGAAGATGTAAAATTTGCAGAGTGATTTGAACGTTGTCGCCTCTTTTGATAGAAGAGGTGACTACATCTACACCGGCAACGCCAGGGGCAGAATTCTGGTCTTGGATGCGGAATCCCTGGGCCTCAGAGCCTCCTACAAAATATCCCAAGGAACGGCGAGCAACACCGCCGTGAAGAGCATAGAATTCGCGCGACGAGGTTCGTCTTTTTTGATTAACACTTCGGACAGGGTCATCCGGGTTTACGACAGCACCGAAGTTTTGGCTTGCGGCAAGGACGGCGAACCCGAGCCCATGCAAAAGCTGCAAGACTTGGTAAACAAAACCATGTGGAAGAAGTGCTGTTTTTCCGGCGACGGGGAGTACGTTTGCGCCGGCTCCGCGAGACAACACGCTCTCTACATCTGGGAGAAGAGCATCGGGAATTTGGTGAAAATTCTGCACGGCACAAAGGGCGAACTGCTGCTGGACGTCGTGGTAATTTTTCAAAAATGTTCGGTTGCAAAAAAACAATGGAAATCGAATTTGTAACTGCTAAGGAACTCTGAAAAATTGATGAAATTTTTTTCAGTGGCATCCAGTACGCCCCATAATTGCTTCAATCTCCTCTGGCGTAGTTTCGATTTGGGCGCAAAACCAAGTAGAAAATTGGTCGGCTTTTGCCCCGGATTTCAAAGAACTGGACGAAAACGTCGAGTACGAAGAAAGGGAAAGCGAATTCGATTTGAGCGACGAGGACAAGTCCGTGACCCAGGGAGAAGAAACCCAGGTCGAGGAAATCGAAGTCGATGTTTCTTCCATCGAAAGAGTCGCTGCGTTTTGCAGTTCCGACGAAGAAACAGAGGACATCAATTCTCTGCAATTCTTGCCAATCTCGCCGGAAGTTGAGGAAGCGGAGGACGGCCAAGCCATGCCACATGAGCCACCTGTCAAAAAACATAGGTCGCACGATATCCACTTGCAAGGCGCACCCGTTGATGGTAAACCATAAAACAGAAATGAAATATGTCGACGCAAAAGAATGTTCAACGATATTCACTGATTGTTGTTTATTGCAGAAACACATCCCTTGTTGAACAAAAGTAAGGACAAACCAGCTGCAAAAAAAGGACGGCCGCGGTTGGATCATAGAAAAGGAAAATAATTATTTACGCTTAAAAATTGTAAACTAATTTTGCTACTTTTGGAAATAAAGATTCTAGGATATTCAAAAAAGTTTTTTATTGATACGTATTTTTTCTATGAAAAAATATTGTTGGCATGTTCCTTATAATAGTTTCCGATGGAATATAATTACTTTGTACATTAAAAACGTGTCATGCGCGTGACAGAGACAATACTTTTACAATGGCTAATATTAATTTCATTTAGCAAAAATCAACGTATTTTACAGTAATTACAATTCTTACTACAAAACGAAAGCACAAGATTTACAAAGATAAAAGGCGTATGTAGCAACAGTATTTACATAACCAAAACAAATGTTTTAAACTTCGGATCTGTGAATTATGGAAAGAAAACCTTCGATTTCACCATTGCTCATCCCGCGCAACAACTGTTCCGGGATTGCTGAACTTTTCTCCTTCTCCTGAAGCAAATCCTCCGTTTTTTCACTATGAGCCTGAGAAAAAAAAGCTCAGTTATAGCAGAATAACTAAAAATACGGAACAATACTGCAATTACAAATAAAAGATTTTTTTGTTGAAATCTACGATGATGAAATAAAAAATATCAATTACGGCATCTAAAAGAACAACCCACACATTCTTCTCCCCTCGTAGATGGTTTCCTTTTTCGTTTCGTAACATTTCTTTCTGTGAACAAAAATAAGAAATTCGAATCAACTTTTGCAATCATCAGAATCACTTCAACCATCCAATGCCGTGGAAAAAGTGCGACCTTTTACCACTGTTACCATTTTTACACTTTTTCCACGTTTCGGAATACAGTAAAGTTTACAACGAGATGAATAACAATTTTCCACTAGTTGCGAAATGTGCAATTACGTACTCGATTCAACAGCGTCGTCGCTTTCTTTTGAATCAACATTTCCGCTTGCAGTCCCAGCTTCAGGTTGACCACATTTGGACGCAATATTTCCACAAGAAGGCGTCGAAGTGCACAAAGGTTCAGAGGGCTCGTCGTTGGAAACTTGTTCGTTTTTGTCAGCTGCTTTCCGCGGTTTTTTCGCCACTTTTCCTATGGGTTCCTTCCGAACTGGCTTTTTTTTCACGGGATCGAGGCTGAATATCTCCTTAAACGTCGTGGTCGACAAGCTGAACTCAATCGGGTCCCCATCTTCGGTCAGCACCGAACCAGACATCCGAAGATCCTCGTCGGTGTACTTCGGGAGTCTCTTTTTCGTACGATTTTTCGGGTCAAAGACGAATAAGAACACCGCCGAAGGACGTTTTACAATTTTTTCTTTTTCTTCGTCTTTGCTGGTACGCGTGAGTTCCAAGGCTCCGAGCACTTTTGGAAATTCGGAATTCGAACCTTCCTGAACGTCCTTCGATTCCGGCGCGTCTTGTTTTTCCGATGAAGTCAGCGCCACAGCCTGAAAACACGAATATGTAATTCAATTATTCGTCATTTTTACGCTTTTCATTTAATAAATGTCACTTAAATCAAGCACGTATTCAGGGAGAGTGCTGAAGCCCCCTCCGAAATTCTGAAAAATCTAGCACATTGCAAAGAAGTACATTTTGAAAAAAATAGTAAAACAATACCGATTTTCACGAGTGTCGAAGTTTTCGAGCAACTTGAAAATTTTTAACATTTTCAACATTGCAAGATTTTCGACAATTTTTGGAATTCTCAGAGTTCGGAGGATTTCGGCAATTTTAGATGCTTTTGGAAGTTTGAAAAATGTCAAAATTTCAAAAATTTTGGAAATTTCGAAGTTATAAGAAAGTTTCGAAAATTCTTGAAATTGAATTTTCAAAGTTCGAAGTGTTTTGCGGATTTGGGAAGTTATCGGAATTTTGAAAATCCAAAGAATTTTAAATTTTCGTAAATTTTAGAGATTTGTGAAAGTTTCCGGTATTTTTATAATTCGTGAAATAACGAAAATTGTACGAATATTTCACATTTCGCGAAACTTGATAATTTGGAACATTACAAGATTTTCAATAATTTAAAGAATTTTGAAATTTTTTAGTATTTTGACAATTTTCAGGATTCCAAAAATTTCATATCTCTAAAAAAATTTATAAAATCTTGAGAATTGAGGCAGTTTTCATAATTTTATTTTTGAAATTTAAAAATCTTACGAATTTCCAAAATTGGAGAAACTTTTGTTAACTTGAAACATTTTCAACATATTTCAAGATTTCTATTAATTTAAATTTCGCAAGTTTTCAGTATTTTGACAAACTCCAAAAATTTTAGAAATTTCAGAGATTCAAAAAAGTTTCGAAACTCTCGATAATGAAGGCAGTGTTCATAATTCTTGAAATTTTAAAAATTCTACGAATTTCTGAAATTTCGAGAAACTTTTGTTTAGTTCGAACATTTTCATGTTTCAACTGTTTTCAATTTCAAAAATTACAGGAATTGCAAAAATTCCGAGAATTTTGAAAATTCCAGGAACTTCGAACATTCGGAAACTTTTTTTTTTTTTGAAAACCTCTCCCGAAAATTTTTTCTGCGTTCACCCCTGATTTCAGGAACTTCGAAAATTCGGAAACATTTTCATTTTTCGAAAACCCCTCCCGAAAATTTTTTCTGCGTGCGCCCCTGGGCTACGTCCTTGACTTAAATTATCGACTCTCGGAAGTCAAAAATATTTGCGAATCGAGTTTTAAATTACTCAGGAAAAACCAAAAATTTCCTCACATCTTGGACGTCCATAATTTGCCTCGTCTTGGACCGTGTCGTCATTTTGGCGTCCTTGTTGAAAAGATCGCGTTTTACATGCTCGGCCGTCTTCTTCTGCCCGGCTCCCGGATTCTCCGCCACATTTTGGCTTTTTTCCGTGTCTTCCGCAGGACTCACATTTTTCTCCTCGCCATCGTTATCTTGAACTTCTCCACCTTCAATCTCGCCTACTTCAGCACCTTTTGCATTTTTTCTCCTTCTTTTTGGTTTTGTCCCCGCAGCATCAGTCTCGGCAATTTCATCATTTTTAACTTCCTTTCCACCTTTTTCAGTTCCCACCTCCCCAGTGATTTTACTCTCGACATTCGCGTCTTCATTTTTCATAGATTTTTCATTGCTCGTTTTCTCCGCTAGTTCTTTCGGCTTATTAGTTGCCCTCGCATTTTTCGGATTGCTCGGTATCTTGCTGACAGAATTCACGGCATTTCTGAGTTGTTGTAATTTCGACTGTTTTTTTGCTGGAATTTTAGGAGGCTCGTCACGTTTCATTAGGCTCTTCATTTTCTGCAATTTCACGTCCAATTGTGCTTGTTGTTCTTCTTGTGTCAAAGTTGACGGCGCTTTGGCGATTTCCGGATTACCTTTGAGAGCCAAAAGAGAATAATTTTTGAGACAAACATTTGTATCGCTTATTATTTTTGGTCTCGATTTGAGTTCTCTATCATCATCCTCTTCGCCTGCGGAAATTCTAAACGACAACTTCGTCACGTTTTCGATGCCTGGTTTCGAACTGTTCGGAGTTTCGGAAATATCGGCTTCAGCCAGAAGAGACTCGTCTTTCGCTGGTGTTTTCTGTAAAAAAAAAAATTGAAAATGAAATTATTTGTACAAATGAATAATAAAATACGTGGGAAAATATCAAAATACTTTTTCTATGTTTAGAGTTGTATTGCATGCTTTGTTACCAAGTTTTGTGTTTTATCCATATTTCAGTTTTTTTCATGAATTCTTCATTAAATATTTCGATATTCCAGTTTTTCATCGTTTGCAAAAAAAAAAAATTTCATCTTTCGAAGAATCAACAATAATTTTCAAAAGTGAATACACTTTCGAAAAAATCTCCATATTTTCCGAAATTCGATTCTTCCGTCTTCAAATTTTACATTCAAAATTTCAACATTTAAAAACTAGTATTCTAAATATCCTGAATCCAAAAATGCAACTCTCAAAAAACTTGACAATAAACAATTCTGAACATTTCAGGAATGTCAAAATTCCATAAAAAAAATTACGTTTTCCGCTGCTTTTTCCGCCTCCACAGTTTTGACCAACGGAAAAACTTTCAAGGGTGAACATTCTTTCCCGATCTTCTCCTCTTCCTTTAATTTCTCCACCTTCGGATGCTCGTTCAATTTGCTTTGCGCCAGTCCTTGCATGCTAAAAGACGACGAGTTGTTGTGACGCGAAGATTCCTTGAACGGTGTTTTATTCGAGGCGGCGCCTGTCTTGTTCGTCGTCGACGGGAGATGTTTCGCGGGCGTTTCGACGCACGTGGAACTGGAATATCCCGAAATCGTCTCTTGCGAAGACGAAGACGAGTCGCTGTCCGAGTAGCTTTCATCATCCGAAGAGTGGGTTCGGAAATTCGTGGTATTATCCTTCGTAACTTCGCTTTTATCAGCGATCGTATACGTGCTCGTTTCCATGCTAACATTATCCGACTCTTTGGAAGTCACCGAAATTTTCAGTTCCTTCGCGGCTTCTTCCGTTGTCAAATGTTTGTTGACCACTTCAAAATTGGCGATTTCGGAGTTCACTTGACCCTGGAAAAAAATAAATATTCGTAAAATTGCACGAAAGCGAAAAAAAGACGTTTTTCGTAGTTGAAACTAAACACGCAAAACGACCGTTACACCTGATAATCATAATTCAAAAAATTTTAATTTCCAAATTTCACAATCCGAAGATCGCAAACTTTCAAAATCCTAACGAATATGAATTACAAAATCTTGATAAGGAAATATCAAAATCGTAACTTAAACAAATTGAAAATTCTAGTAAGAAAATTCAGACATTACAATTCACAAATTCGAAAATCCATAAGTACGAAAAAAAAAACATTCTCAAACGTACTCCCGCACATAAAAAAATACGGTAAATGTCTAGTTAAGCTACTTTTCCGAAAATTGTCCAACAAAATTTTTTTCAAGTGTCAAAATATCAGATTTTGCACGTAGATTACGAAACCGTCGGCGCTTTTAAGAAAAAACCAATATTTTTCTTGTTATAAATAAAGCCCGTTGCAAAATTTACGGAAGTGGGTCAAAAAAAAAAAGGAAAAATCTAAAAATGGGTGTTTTTGAAGGGTGAGGTCATTGATAAACGGCTTATGGCGAAATAATGGTGTTTTTTGTTAATAATAAATATAAAAAAGTGAGTGAAAAGTGAGGTTACGTTGTTCTTGGTTTCGCGATTGAATATTCAAAATATTTATCACGCACCCAACTTCGTCAAAGGTTAGGTGACGTTCTTTAGTAAATCTTCAAAAGTAAAATATCATTTAAAGAAAACACAATGTCCTGAAGAACATTACCTAACCTATGAAAACACTCGTTTGTCACAACACTTTTTTTGTTTATAACAAGATAAACATTAGTTTTTTCTTAAAAGCGTCGACGGTTTCGTAATCTACATGAAAAATCCAATATTTTAACACCTTCAAAAAAAAATTTTCCATCATTTTTCAGAAAAGTAGCTTAACTAGACATTCACCAAAATTACGAAATATATCCTCAACAACGTTTTCCTCGTTCACTCACATTCTGCAAATTGGACTTCGGTTCCTTCCCAAACTTCGGCGAACTTCCGAATATAGAATTCCCAGGCGTCTCCGGGGGTATCGTCATCGGCGACAACATGCCCTTCAGCGGCGTAATCGTCGGTATCCCCAACAAACTGTTAATCTTCGAACACGAAGAGACGCTATTCTCCGGCGGCGGAAAACCCACGATCCTCGGCGTCATCGGATAGTCCGAGGCCGGATCCTTCTGCGGCGTCTCTAAATCCATCATCGAAAACTTACCCCCGAACTGGCCAACACCCGAGGTAATCCTCGCCGGACTTTCCTCCACCTCAAACTTTTCCACGCTCTTGTTCAGAATTTTGCTCACACTGCTCGTCAACGTCGTCAATTTCGCGTACTTCTTCACAATCTTATTCTGCTCCGAAAAACTCGAAGACTCCAAAGTTTCCTTCTCCACCTTTTTCCCCGTCGTCTCGTCTTCTTCCTTCTCTTCGACCGTCTCCTTTTCGTCGCTGTCACTACTAATTTCCATCCCATCCATCGCTTCGTCCCGCGCTCTCCTTAACTCTTCTTCCCGCAAGGTGCTGTCTCCCAGATTCGCTTTGGCCGTCAACATCCTCAACTGTTCCGCTTCGTCCATGTTCAAACTCTGCCTCAAATCCATGTCCCAAGTCTTCTTCTCAACCGGGGTGGCAACTTTGTCCGATTTCGAAGGCGAAGAAGAAAGGCTCGACGCGGACGAAGTCGTCCCCAGTATGGCCTCCAGTCCCGTGTACTTTCCCCAATTTCCCTGCAGCCGGGGCGCCGGACTCGTAGTTTCGGTCGGGACATGAAAAGCCGGCGATTTCCCCGGCGACATCGGCTCGCCCAACGTCGTCGGGGACTTGAACAGCGAGGTTCGACACGATTTATTGCGCAAGTTCCCAAAACCCGTTGTTTTTTTCCCGGCGCTCATGCTTTTGCTGGGAGTGTTGAAGTCCAGAGCCCGAATGTGACTGCTTCGCCTGCGAGGCGTCGACGAGCTGAACCGATGGTGCTTGGATCTGCTCTTCAAAATCGACCTCGGCGTCCTCTTCACGAAGATTTCGTCCTTGGCCTGATTTTCCAAGCTTTTTCGAATGCTCGAAGCTGGGTCGGTGGGTTCGTTCAATTTTTCGTCGCTTTCATCCACGGATTTTTTCGAGATTTCCACAGGATTCTCGGAGTTCGCGTCACTTTTCTCCACGGATGTATTTGGGATTTTCGCGGGAGACGTCGCCGGATACCCGAAGCCCATTGAGTCGTCGAAGATGCTCGGCATATTCGCGTTGGCAGTGCGCTCGGGTCCAGGAGTCGGAGGTTCAGGAATTTTCTCGAGTTCGGGAATTTCTGGTGGATTTTGATACGCGGACGAGGTCAGCGCGAAATTTTCTCGGGCTTGTGGGTTTTGAAGAGTGGAAGAAGGCGGCGCAAAACTTTGTCGAGGACCGATGACTTGTTGTTGTAACTGATGAAATGGGAGTAGAGGCGCAGGAATAGCTTGTGTTTTGTGTGACATGGTGACCGATGCTTGGCTGATCGATTGCGTCGGGACCATTACAGTTTTCATACGAATTGGATCCATTGTTTGACGTGGAGGATTATTTGCATCTGGAACAAATTAGGGACTCCAATATTGGGTTTCTCACGCAGTGAGAATTTGAGGTTGAGGGTTACTATTTCAAGTGGAAAACGATTTCGGTAATTCATGTATTTATTTATTCATTAAACCGCTTCGGTGGTCAAGCGGACCAATTGCTAAGCGGTACTGCGCGGCGATTGGTCGGCTGGGACCACTGAAAGCGGAGGAGACGGGTTCGAATCC
>JAPYZK010003092.1:0-10964 GCA_030522785.1 Platygaster equestris | reverse complement strand
TAAGTTCAAAGTTCACATTATAATTCTGTAGTTGTAATAAAGTTGGGAATTTATAGTTCAGAATAGTAGTAAGAACTTTGAAACCGAAGTGTAAAATTTGTAGTACAACGTTCAAATTTGAAGTTTACAATTCTATTTCAGATTGAGAGTTCGGAGTTTAAGATTTGAATTTGAAGTTTGGAGTTTAAAGTTTGAAATTGATATTTTAATTTGAAGTTGACAGTCCGAAGTTGGAATTTAAATGAAGTTTGAAGTGGGAACTTAAAGTTTCGAATAGTATTTAGAACCTGAAGTTCAACGTTCGAATTTGAAGTATGGAATTTGACGTTTTAATTTGATATCTGAAGTTCATGTTGGAAGTTCACAGTTAAAAATTCAAAGTTTGGAGTGTCGAGTTTGAATGTGAAGTTTGTAGGTTAAGGTTAAAATCTGACGTTCATATTCAGAAGTTCAAGTTCAAACGTGGAGTTTATACTCAAAGTTCGAAGTTTGGATTCAAAATTTGAAGTTGAAATTGGGAATCTGGAGTCCAGAACAAATGTTTTAAGTTTGAAGTGAAAGTTCGGTGTTTGAAGTTCTAATTTGATATTTGAGCTTCAAATTATAAGTTTAGAGTATAATTCGAAGATTTAAGTTCAAAGTTCAAACTTGATCTTGGAGGTTCATGTTCGAATTCTACAGTTTGAATCCAAATTTTTAAGTTCCATGTTAAAATTTAAAGTTCGGAGTTAAAAGTTCAAATTTCCAATTCGAAATTTAGAGTTCAATATCAAAGTTCGAAGTCCGACGTTTATGTTGAAATATGAAGTTTGACGCTTATACTTAAAGTTTGAAGTTGGAATTCAAAGTTTCACGTTGAAATTAGAGATTTGTTGTTATAAAGCTTAGAGTAAAAGTTCGAACTCCAAATTCAAAGTTTGAAGTTCAACGTTGAAATTAGATGTTCGAGGTTCATGTATTCGAAGGTCAGCGTTGAAATTCAAAGTTTGAAGTTTCGAATTTGAAATTCAAATTTCAAATCAAGTGGACATTTGAAGTTTTGAATTCGATGTTCGAATTTGAAATTTCAAGTTCGAAAGTTGAAAGTGTAAAACTTGATGTTTAAATTTGAACTTAATAGTTTCAGTTTCACGATTTTTGAAAATGAACTCTACTTAATCCAGAATCAACTCTAGTTGACTCAATGGTGTTAATGAAAGATACGTCGAAAAATTAAAAAATGATATTTAATTTAGCTAATTGTTAATGCCAATTACCCATCAAATAAATATACAAAATATCAATATGATGTACGTAAAGATTTTGAAAACACCCCCCGAAATATTTTCCTGGATCAGCCCCTGCAGTATTTCTTGAGATTTCGAAGAATTTTACTTTCCACTCATAGCGATCTTTTTTAGACGATTTCTATACAAGGGATGTCATCTACAATAGTATATTGTGCGACTAGTGGGAGAAAGAGGAGATTCCTCGAGTGTGGAGATTGCCTCACGAGCGTAGCGAGTGTGGCAACACGCGAGTGGAATCTCCTCTTTCTCCCACTAGTCGCACACAATATTTCATTCAACAACCGCGAGAAATATTTGATTCCACGGCTCTGCCGAGAGGGGGTGAAATAATGGGTTACCTGATTGATTGACGCAACAATCGCCCTTAGATCTTTGCTACGTACTTTAGGAAGTTAAAAACTAATCATTCCTTTCGTTGCTTTGATTTTCATCGCGATTAATTATAACTGTATTCGACACTTTTGTAAACAACAACAAAAACATTGCAGCAATACACAGTTTTGTAATTTTGAGGTTAGGATTGGGGAGTTAGACGTTTCGATGTATGTCGAGTCGCTCGTCCGCCATCTTGTTCCCATTATCCGTGCGTAAACGGTCGCTAAACTGAGCGTGAGTGAGTAAATAGCTCTAGGTCGTTAAGATGAGCGTGGGTGAACAGCTTATTCACCCACTAGTGGGTGAATGAGTTTATCACTCGCATGCCATACGTCAACAATCAGGTAATTCATTATTTCGTCCACTCTCAGCAGGGTCACGAAATTACATGTTTTTCACGGGCGTGGAATAAATATGATTGATTAACGAAATCATTCTATACTCACGACTACTGAAGTGATGGTATTATTCCTCAAACATAAACAATCGAAATGCGGCATGTCGAATGTACAGTCCAATGAAACATTCGTGATTTCATTATTCTTCAATTTTACTCTTTTCAAATGTTTGCATTTTCTGAATAACCCAAACACGTCAAATACACCTTTATCCGAGTTCAATTTATTCGATTCCATATCGACCGTTTGTAAATTTACTAAATTCATAAACGCCATTGGTTGAAGTTCTTTAATTTTATTGTTCGTGAGTTTCAGAAGCTTCAAAAATCGTAGGTTTTGGAAAATTTCACTAAAAGAAAAAAATTAAATATCAGCATAGTGGTAAGGCCCAATTTTTCAATTCAACTTTTACCTTCTCGACTCTTTATCCAGAAAAATCAAAAATTTTTCAACACCACAAGAATCTCAAATTCAAAAACTCAAAATCCTGTACATACTTTTTGATCTCAGTCAACAAATTGTCCGACAAGTCCAATTCCTGCAAACGCAAGTTCTTCCGAAAAATCCCATCAGGCAAAAACTCGACCCGACTCGACGTGAACAGCAAGCAAGTCAGATTCTTCAAAGTTACAAAAGTATCCGAATCCAGGTCCGATACGTGAACAAAACTCAGGGTCAAATCCAACAAGTTACTCAAATTCCTGAACAAATGGCTCGACATATCCACGTACTTCGCGAACGTAGGCCTGTTGCTGATATACAAGTAATCCAGCTCGTCATTGTTACGAAAAAGTTCATCCGGTAGCATGGTGAAGTTGTTATCAGTCAAATCCACCAACTCGAGTCTGCTCAGTCCCTCAAAAGCGTTGATCTCGATCTCTATCAAGTAATTTCCATTCAAATACAAATTTTCCAAACAATCCAGCCCATCGAACGTCCCATCCTCGACCTTCCGAAGGTTGTTGTATTGAAGGTTCAAGAAATGCAGGTTCTTCATCTGCTTCAAGGTTCCAGGCTTGACTTCGGTGATCTCGTTCCAGCTGAGTGATAAGGACGTGATTTGAGTCACGTTTTCCAAAAACTTGTCGAAGTCATTGCCGATTCCGTTGTGGATTAAGGAAAGCTCTTTGAGCCCGAAAGAATCGTCGAGGATTTTGTTGTAGCTTCTGAGGTTCACTCGTTCTAGAATCAATTTCTCCAGTCTATGCAAGCCGATGAAGTGAATTTCTGTCAGTTCTGTGATGTTGAAGTCGTCGTTGTATATTGTTATACTTCTTGGGCGGTAAAGTTCAAGGCGACGGATTAATGAGTCCAGTATTGGGAGTTGGGGGAAGACGCAGTTGTGGATGGCGATGTCGACATGTAAATTTTGATACCCTGTGTAAGGCAGGCTTTGGAAGTCTAGATTCAATGGTTCTTCGGTGTGGCATCTGATGTGAACGTATCCGGAATAGTCGAATCGGATGATACCTCGCTTTTCTGATAAGGATGGGCAGGCGAAGTAAGGAAAGTCGAAATTTTTTTCGACTACTTTTTCACAGCCGTAAATTTTGTCAGGGCCGATTGCTGAGGTTGAGGTGACGAGGATTATGGGGAGGGTTATGCTGATCAGGTAAAACTCCATGTCCTGGCGCTGAAATTGATGGGGAAGAAGGAATGTGTTACTGTAATTTTGCAGAAATGGAAATTTTTTGAATGTAATATGTTATGGTGCATTTGGATTGGGAGTTTTTTTGTTTGTGTGGTTTCGAAAGGGAACATTAGATTACGAGAGCGAAACTGGAGATTACGAAGTGAAAAAAATTTTGGAAAGTCTTATAGTGATTGGCTACAGATAATCATTAAAATTCGATGATGTATAAATTTGGGTGATATTTGGTATTGAAAATTCGAATTGTAAGATGTTAAAATTTTGGAATTTCAAAGTTTGTATATTCGAATTTATTTATGTTGATAATTGGATACTGAAAATATGGAAATGTGAAAATTTGAACTCGGAGGTTCGGGAGTAGGGGCCAACGCAGGAAAAATTTTCGGGAGGGTTTTTGGAAAAAATGTTCCCTAGTTTTGGAAATTCTTAGAATTTGCGTATCGTAATTATTGCAATTACTGAAATTTTCGGAATTTCTGTAATTTTTTAAATTTCTGAAACGTGATATTCTCATAATTTTCGACATTTTTCGAATTCTTTAAATTTTGACAATTTTTGTGAATTATCGAATTTTTTGAAATAATAAAACCTTTGAATATCTACGAAATGTTTGCAATTATGATAATTTTTGACATTCTATAAATTTTAGAAATTTTTATTTATACATTTTTGACATTTTCCGAATTCTTGAAGTTTCTAAAGTTTTTGTAAATTTTCGGATTTTTTGGAATACTCAAACCTTTGAATATCTACGAGTTACTTTGAAATTCTGAACATTTCTGACATTCTTTAAATTTTAGAAAATTTTATTCGTAAATTTTTGACATTTTCCGAATTCTTGAAATTTCTAAAATTTTTTGTAAATTTTCGTATTTTTTGGAATACTCAAACCTTTGAATATCTACGAGATTTTTTGAAATTCTAAACATTTTTGACATTCTCTAAATTTTAGAAAATTTCATTCGTGAATTTTTGACATTTTACGAATTCTCGAAATTTCTCAAATTTTTGTAAACTTTCGGATTTTTTGGAATACTGAAACCTTTGAATATCTACGAGATGTTTTGAAATTTTAAACATCTATGACATTTTCTAAATTGTAGAAAATTATATTCGTGAATTTTTGACATTTTCCGAATTCTCGAAATTTCTCAAATTTTTGGAAATTTCCGGATTTTTTGGAATACTTAAACCTTTGAATATCTACGAAATGTTTGAAATTATGATAATTTTTGACATTCTATAAATTTTGGAAATTTTTAGTAGTAAATTTTTGACATTTCCCGAATTCTCGAAATGTCTAAAATTTTTGTAAATTTTCGGATTTTTTGGAATACTCAAACCTTTGAATATCTACGGAATGTTTGAAATTCTGAAAACTTTTGACATTCTTCGAATTTTAGAAATATTTATCAGTGAATTTTTTGCATTTTCCGGATTCTCGTCATTTCTAAAATTTTTGGAAATTTTTTGATTTTTTTGAATACTCAAACCTTTGAATACCTACAAAATGTGTTGAAATTCCAAACATTTCCGACATTCTCTAAATTTACGAGAATTTTGTTAGTACATTCTCGACATTTTCCGAATTCTCTAAATTTCTAACAGTCTTGTAAATTTTCGGATTTTTTGGTATACTCAAAACTTTGAATATCTACAAAATATTTTGGAATTCCAAACATTTTCGACACTCTCTAAATTTAGAAAGTTTTATCAGTATACTTTTGACATTTTCCAAATTCTCGAAATTTCTAAAATTTTTGTAAATTATCAGATTTTTTGGAATACTCAAACCTTTGAATATCTACGAAATGTTTACAATTCTAAAAATTTCGCACATTATCTACATTTTAGAAAATTTCATAATTTTTGGCATTTTTGGACTTTACAAAATTTGACGAATTTTCAAAATTTTCGAAATGCTTCGATTTTTCAGGATTATCAGATTCTTCACAAAAGGATTAAGTTTCCGTCATCGTTCAAATTTTTGAAAATTTTTGAAATTTCCGGTTTTTTCTTGAACTCGTGAGAATTCAAAAAATTCCTAGAATTATAGAAAATGTGAAAACTCTGAAGTCCGAAAATTGCCTAATTTTTGGAATTTTCGGGCTTTTCGAAAAATCTCCAGAATTTTTCAAAAATTGTAATTTTGAAGCTACTAATTTCCTAAATTCACATGTAATTTCACAAAAATTTTACAGTTTGAAATATTGAATGTTCGATTTTTCAAAGCACCAGTATTTTCACATTTCCAAATTCCTACTCATTTTACTCACATAAGCAATCAAATTCGGGGGGGTTTTTAACCCCCCCCCCTCCCCCCTCTGCGTTTTCCCCTGTCCGGAAGTATATAAAAACTCCAGTGTTCGAATATCTTGATGATCTTTTATCATAAGGTACGAAAAAATTCGATGATTCAGGAATTGTAAAGTTAATGATTTCAATTAATTAGAGCTCCTCAGAGCAAAAAAATTTTGTATACAATACATATCCGGGAAAATGTCAATACGTTTTTTTAGGGCAAAACCGCAGCAAACAAAGTTTCCGAACAAAATTTCAGGAATAGAAAAATTTGAAAACTCGTCGATCAATCATTTGTACACTCGTGCACAAAATGTTGGATTCGAAATGTTAAAAATTCGAAGATTGGGATATCGAGGAATTGAGAAATCTAAAATTCAAATCTCGAACCCTTGAGCTTTTTTTTATCAATGTATAAAATTCAGAGTTTCAAAGTGCGAAAGATAATCTAGTAATTAGAATTTAAATATAAGAAATTCAAACAGAAGACTTGGATATTGAACTCGAAAAATGAACTGGAAATCGGAGCTCAAAATACCAATCAGTCGAAATTTTTGGGCAGAAAAGGTAAAAAAAAAAAAAAAAAAAAAAAAAAAAAAAAAAAAAAAAAAAAAAAAAAAAAAAAAAAAAAAAAAAAAAAAAAAAAAAAAAAAAAAAAAAAAAAAAGAAAACGTTGAAAATAACATGAATCTAACATTCAATTTCTGAGTTATTCTTTGATTAAGAAGCGAAAAATTAAGAAACAGAAAACCTAAATCGAAATCGAAAAATACGCAGATGTCGCGAACTCACAAAAAAACGTATCTAATTTCCAAAATTGAGTTCATTCTCAAAAGTGAACACCTTCATAATAGATAATAATCACAATTTGAAATACATGTGGGAAAAATTAATTCAATACTTCATTATTAATTATATAATAATATAATGACATATATATATATATTATAAGTAATATAGTAATAATAATGAATCATAATAAATATAATATATTAAAAAAATACACCACAAATGGAAAAAATTATTCACGAAACTGAAAATTCTCACATACAAAATTCAAAAACCGGAAAAACCTCTATAGTTACCCCTTTCTGATGAAAATGGTGCCTACGCTTTTGCTTTCATCATATTTATTCACTATTAATTCTAATCAAATGTAAAATGCATCGATACAATTCACTATTATTATGATTCATAAATTCCGGAAACTTTGAAATTCGAACTTAAAATCATGAATAATGTGATCAATACCATTTCTTCAGCGAAGTTTTCCGAAAATTGTATTCTAATATATACAAACAGTACAATCCTTACCTGCAAAAAGATGCTGATTCTTTCACAAAAGGACACCAACTCTTCACAGGTTCACTCAAAAACGTTGATATTGAAAATAACGAATCCTAAAAAAATAATAGTTAAACAACTTGACAGACCATGTTATTTCACACTGTCAGGCACGAACTGAATCATTTCAGGCGTCCACGTTCAATCCAGGACAAATTATGACGTTTTTCCCAAATGTCGACTATTATTTACTATGTTGAACACGTTTATCGTCGACGTCTGTTGTTATGGGTTGACATGGCCCTGAAATTCCTGACATACTCCAAACATACGATAAAAATATCGTAGATTTATAAAATTTTTAGACCTATAATTATACCGAAAAAAACATACGGGAACAATTTTCCGTAAAATTTCCATAAACATTTGGTATAAACTCGTGAAAAGGAGTTACGGAATTTTTCGGTTTAACGCGGGAAAAAATGTGATATTCATAATTTAAATTCGGTGTAAATTACAATTTTTGAGGGTATTTTGTATATTTAGGTGTATTTTTATATTTTAGGGTTTCACGTCTATTCATGTTACGCGAACAGACGTGAAAGACGCCTATTTTCTACTAACCGTTATTCATCCCGGTGTGCGTTTCGCATTTGTTTGGGGTAAAGTTGCTTGACTGAATGAGAGTCGTTCTTATGTGTACATATATATACGTATATGAAAAAAGTAAATAAATATAAATAGTTTTTTCCTGAGGTACTGTATTATTAATGATGAATGTTTGAAAAATTACTGATTCATTTAATAATTTCGGAGTCTGGAGGGTGGATTTCCAGAATTTGGGTTTTTTTTATTATGTTAAATTGAAATACTGAAATGTTACGTTCTAAGAGAATGAGTAATCATATCGAATGTTGTAATGAATAAATTGCCATTTTTCTCAGTGTCGGATATGGAGGGGGGGGGGGGGGTGGGTGAAGGGCGATCCCACCCCCTACCTTTTTGTCCTTGTTTTGACCTTGAAAAGTCAAAAATTTTGAAATTTCTTTGCATAAAAACTTCAAAATACTTGAAAGTTTGCGGAATTCCCAGAACTTCAAAAATGTCGAAACTTGATAATTTTTCATCTTGAAAATTCTTCAAAACTTGCAAGTTCTTGGAAATTCTAGAAAATTTCGTAATTCCGACATTTGAAAAACTTCTCAAATTTCGAGAATTCTGAGCTTTATAACTTAAAAATATTCGAGCACTTCAAAACTTGCGAAATTTCGAGAACTGTAAAAATTTCAGAACTTAATGATTTTCAATCTTAAAACTTCTAAAACTTCAAGTTTTCGAACATTCTTGAATGATTCAAAATTCCTAAATTTCCAAAACTTGTAAAATTTTCGAAACTTACAAAACTGCAGAACTTCATAATTCTTCGAAAATTAAAATTCCAAAGCTTTACAAGTTTCAAAACTTCATTATTTCAAAATTTACAATTTCTAAAATTCCAAAAATTGCGAAATTTCTAGACTTCAAAACTTCAAAACATGTACAAAGTTCAAAAATTGTATAATTTCCGGACCTTATTTCAAAACTTGAGTTTTCACCTGCAAAAATTTTATAATTCAATAATTTCCAACTTTGAAAATTCTAAAACTTATATATTCCAGTATTTTCAGGACTCCCAGTATTTCCGAAACGTCCAATTTCAAAATTTTAAATGTTTAAAAATTCCGAAAATCGAAAAAATTGCGACTATTCTTCAAATTATAATAATGATCCTCAATTTCATAAATATTTTGTAATTTTTCAAATTTGCAGGATTTTTTAAAATAAGGTTTGAATTTTAGAAATTTTAGAATATTCAAAAAATATCTAAAATTATTATCGTTGTTAAAAAAAATTTTCGACCGCCTCCTCCCAATGAAAAACTGTATCCTTATTTTTTTTCTAACGAAGCGTTTTTGGACCATCAAATTATTGAATTTGCGCATTTCGCAACGTTCATCATTCAAGATTTATTTGTCGAAGTAATATTATTTTCAAATCGAGGATATTCAATTTTATACGATCAGCACCAGAATTTCGTAATTCTTTGATCAAGATTTTCCACTTTTTGAATCCCGAATCAGCGACCTCACAAAATTTGACTTGTTCGAATTTTAAATGATAAGTCTTTGAATTTTGAAAATATATACATTCCCGAAGTTAACGATCTTCGAATGTTGTAATCGAAATATTCAGTGTGCACGATTTCGACTCCATGAAATCAAATTTACGAATTCACCAGTTCACATTTTTGTTGAAAAATTTCTGAAATTACATGAACCTAGCCAATTGAGGGCGACGTTTTCTCGTCGCTCTTTTTGGGGAAACGAAAAATTTCTAAAACGAATCCGAATTTCCAATTTTTCAGAAAAAATTTGAACTTTTTAAATCTTTTGAAAAACACGCGTTTTTTTTTTATTTTTCGAGGAACTCGAAATATTCAGAATCTTCGAACTTTTTCGAACTGAATGAATTCCGGACGAATTCAGAATTCATGTAATTTTCGAAGTATTCTAAGATTCTGAATAGTTTTAAAGATATTTTGAAATTCTTTATTTTCTTTGAAAATACTGAGGATTTCCATGTTTAAAGGATATAAAATTTTACAAATTTCCAAAAAATTTTGAAGATATTCAAACTTTTTAAAAAACTTGAATTTTTCAAGAACTCGAATTTCTCTAATATTTTTAATAACTTAAAATGTTTTTGATTTTTGTGGGAAACACCGAATTTTCACAATAAAAAAAATCGAAATTTTCGATTGTTTCCAAAAACTAACAATTTTCAAAAGTTTCATAATACTCTAAATGTCAAATTTTTCGAAAAACCCAGAATATTAAAATTTCCAAAAAAACCTCAAAATTCGCAAAGAACTACTAATTTTCGAATTTCCGAGAAACTTGTAATTTTTTCACCAAAACAAATTTTTTGAAATTCACGAATTTTTCTAAAATCGAACAATTTTTAAAATTCTCGAAAAAACTCCAAAAACTTCAAACATATTTCAAATTTCTCAGGAAACCCGACAGTTTGAAATTCTGAAAAACCTTTGAATTTCAAAAATTTTTAAAAAACTCAGCATTTTTGAATTTGTAGAACTTAAACTTTGCAAATTTAGCAACAAACGATTAAAAATAAAATCAGCAAATATTGTATACAATCATATTAAGATTGTACTAAATATAAATTTAATTTATTTCGTTCTAAAAACGCTCAGAAAGTAATTTTTTAGTAATTTCACATAGTGACTAAAACGTCGCCTAAACATCGCCTTTTGGAGACGTTTTGGCGTCCAAATTTCGTCGCTCTCACCTATGTAGCTATATAGGGGAAACATTTTTCTACATTTTCAAAAGGACGGTTAAATTCGTAAAGCGTAATCTTTTTACTCGACTCCATAATCGGCAAGTTTATAACCTCCAGGATACAATTTATATCCAATAATAAAAATTTCGAAATCAAAACTCGAAATTGATAAACTCTTCCGAATTTAAAATATGAAATTGAACGTATCAATTTGATATTTTTAGTTCATGTTGGAAGTTTACAGTTAAAATTCAAAGTTTGGAGTGCCGAGTTTGAATTTGAAGTTTGTAGGTTAAGGTTCAAATTTGACGTTCATATTTAGAA
>JAPYZK010003091.1:0-21901 GCA_030522785.1 Platygaster equestris | reverse complement strand
CACCAGTTGTGCAGCGCCAACTATCGGTTCTAGTTCGTTCTGGAGTTCTTGCCTCCGCAATATCACTACATTGCAAGCATAGGGAGTCAGAGAGGCCTGTTCCCCTGCGGGTCGATGGAGGGATTAATCCCAAGTCGAAGTGAATACCAAGTATAGGTAGGGGTTCTATGGAAGGTTTAAGAAAAGAGGGAAGGGACCCAGAAATCTCACCAGGTGAGGTAGAGTGTAACCGAAAATTTTTATTATATATATAATTATTATTATTATTATTTGAAAGAAAATATATTATTAAGTATAATTTCAGCTACAAATTAGTTAACCCTTAATTTTGGTTTAATTCTAGTGTAGTTTAAGTAGAAATACTTATTTTACACAAAAAATGTCTTTGCTACTTGATTTTAAAATAAAGTAGAATTTTGTACTGTTGTTTAATTGTAGCAATTCATTTATATATTATAGTAATAATATTATACTTATTTCAAATATTGTTTTCATGTAAACACGGTAAAAACTGTTCACACAAAGCATACGTAAACTTCATAAAAACTTGAGATTCGTGTAAACTGTTTACATGAAATTTACGCGAAGTGGCATTTTTGCTAACTATTTACATCAAGTTTACGTAAAAGTTACGTGATTATGTCTACTCGGGACATTATTTGAAAAAAACCTTGACATCAATGTTTGAAACTGAAATGAAAATCAACATTCGAAGCTCAATTTGAATACAAACGATACGCTCGTTTTAACATTCATTAGTTGCGAACAGTACGTTAAAACCGTTACATCCGTTACAATTTTCAACTACAATATAATATAACCAAAATACGAAGGTCAGGTAACAATATCCTGTATATATAAATATACTGCAAACGCAGAGGATTTCGCAGGAGATAGAGGAGAAAAAGAAGCGCGCCACCAGCTGTACAGGAAGGGAACTGGGAAATATATAATGTACAGATGCGAATCGATTAGTCATGTATGTCGGTAACGACGTTATTGGTTTACATTTTTGTCGGTCGCTCATTATGCGTCATTGGTCGTCGTCCTGTATCGAGCACACGAGAATGTCGTAAGGGTCGTAAGACGCCGCAGATTTTGTGCTAATTCCATAAGTAACTTTGCCGGTTTTTCAAAAATTTACCTGAAATCAATAACGACGTGTCTTGAAAAGAACAAAACATGGATTTCTGGCGATCGCCGAGCCTAGTTCTGAGCAAGTTCGACGCGAACGAAGACGCGGCTTTGGATTTGAACGAGTTTCGAGCGTTGTGCCTCGAGCTTTTCGGGGAGGACGAAATTTCCAGAGCCGATTCCAAAATTGACGATGTTTTTCGATTTTATGATTCAGATGGAGACGGCTTATTGAAGAACGAGGAATGGGAGAGGTAATTAATAGTGACATGTGTGTAATTGATTGATTAATTTCGTAATTATGCGAATAATTATTAATGTTATTTTGAACTCGGGTTTTGTTTGGTTGGTAGTGGTAATCATCCAAGGTTGCCAACATAGAAAAATGTATTTGCCGAAAATCCGTTACAACTTATTTCAATTTTGATTTTCTTGTTAGGTTTTGATCGTTTTGATAATAATATTATGAATTAAAGGTTCAAAAAATGAAATATGCAAACAATGAAAATCAGCTCTGATAAAAACGATCGAACTGAAACGGTAATTTTTTTCATTTCGCGCTTTAGATGTTACCAAGATTGGATCGAAAAAACAGTGAATCCGATAAATGTGTTGCTCGTTATTGACGTGCAAAATGACTTCATCGATGGTACTTTGGCCTTGAAAAAATGTCCAAAAGGGGATGATGGGGCCGATGTTGTCCAGCCAATTAATAATCTTATCAAACAAGGACGTTGGGATAAAATCGTTTATTCCTTGGATTGGCACCCACCAAACCATATCAGTTTTTATGAAAACTTGCATTTGCGATCGTTGCATCCGGATTCCAATGTGAATCTCAAATTTCCACACTATTTACTCAGGAATTCGGACAGTTATTTTGTAAATGGATTTTTTCGAAATGTTGTTAAATGTTCGAAACTGATTGGAATTTTTCAAGTTTTTCAAATCAAGTTTTCTAGGGATGGGCAATTACGCAATTGTCCTCTTCTCTCTCATAAGAACGGTCGTTTGGCGAGAGAGAGAGCCCACCCCTGGAGTTTTCAAAGTTTATCGTATATACTGTAAAAATTATACACAATACGATATATATTAAGATGAAACTAAGGGCGCAACGTATCATTTCAAGGTTTCGAAAGAAGATGCAAAAGCGTTCGATATCGTTACATTTGAGGAGAAAAAACTATACCAAATACTTTGGCCCAAACATTGCGTTATGGACACATGGGGGGCGCAATTGCACAAAGATTTAATAATCGCGGAAAAAGCGGACAAGGTAAATTACAGAGAAAATTTTTGTAGCACATAGCCGTAATTGTTAAATCTTTTGTCATCCACCCCTTCTCAAACAATACTTGCTTTCACGCTTGACCTGAAAATTTTCGAGAGAGAGTTTTGAATAAAATATAAGTCTCCCGAACCTGCATATTTTGAGTCTAATAGCGACTACTTGACCTTCCGCGAATATTTAAATTCAAATTCAAATGTTCGGAAACTTGGTACCTAGAAAATTCGTATTAGAAAGTTGGCAGACGCTTATTTTAACATGAAAAATCGAAAACAAAAAAAAAATCCTGAAACAAACTCGAATTTTGTCAGCTACACAAAAAAATTTTCAAGTTCTACATTTTTTCAGCTCACGAATATAAAATTTAAAAAATACGATTTCGAAACTTTTCTAGTTTAAATGAGTTCGTTTTTTGATTGCAAGGTCGAAACAAGTCCAAAATAAAAAATAATGTTTCGAATCCGAGCATGAAAATACAAAAGTTTGAAAATTGTAAATATCTCAACTACGCAACTGTCCTTTTCTCTCTCGTGAGAATAGTCATATGGTGAGAGAGAGAGAGAGAGCGCAATAGTATCGCCCACCCCTATAAATATATCGAAAAATTTGAACTCGAGCTTTTCGAGCAAGATGTAAAAATTTCCTTCCATCACTTTTGCAGGTGTATAAAGGAAAAAATGCGGAAAGAGAGAGTTACTCTGCATTTACGGATAATAATTCGGAAAACTCAAGCTCGGAGCTCGCGGGAAAATTGCGAAAGATGGGGGCGACCCATGTTTACGTGTGTGGTTTAGCTTACGACATTTGCGTGAAAGACACTTGCTTGGACGGGCTGAAATTAGGATATCGGGTAGCTATTATAGAAGATTGCTGTGGCGGAATTGACGCCGATAACGTTGCCTTATCACGCCGGGAAATTGAAAATAACGGCGGCCTCGTTTCCTGCAGCGAGCAGGTCCTCAAACTCGTCAATGGCTGCAAACGCAGTTTTACCATGGCTCTTAATCTCAGATGTGCCTTTTCCGAGAAATCTTCTTAATCTTAAATTTATTCTAGTTTTTTTCATTTTTTCAATCTGCGCAAGAACTCGAAAAAGTGCCTTATGATGCTTATGAAAACATTACTCGAAAAATCTATGATTGTATACAAACTGAATCAAAAATAATTATAGCAATAGTTTGGGATAGCCGAAAATTTTACAAACTTACGAAATAACGATCAATTGTTAATGATGAAACTGATCGAAATCGGGAGTAAAATTTAGAAAAAAAAATAACGAAATTCGTATGAATGATGATAATTTATTCATCAGTCTTTCACTCAACTAGTGAAAAACAGTCAGAAATAATAAATAATAACTTCAATGAGGTACAAAAGAAAATGTGAAAATATGATCGTAAATGGAGAAAAAAATCTGCCGATAATAGTGAAAATAATTTAGATCATCTAAGTAGACTCGAAATGAAAAAACGTGGTAAAAGTAAGTCGAGAACGTAAAAATGAAGTGTCTTTTTCACTGTTGGCTGCTTTCGTCGAGCAATTCCCGAGCCGTCCGTGAAATTTTATTGGCCGATTCGTCGTCCTTGGATAGTTCGCAAATGTATCTGTGTCGGGAGCCGCAATCTTCGCCTTTGTACGAATAAATTTTCGAAGCTGGGTTGAATTCCAATTTCAAGCACCTGTTTGACACCGAAATTTCATATGCACTTTTTGTACTTTTGCGAAATATATCCAAATCAAAAATCGATTAATTGATCAATCGTATTATTCACACAATTTTTCGTTTTTTTCGATACCCTTCGGATAATTTTCTGTCATTCACAAAACTGGTCATTTTTTTCGAAAACGAAGTAGACGGTAGAAATCGCTATTTTTCTTCAACTGAACCGTATTTTTTATAAAAATACGAACGATCGAAAAAACTGCTAACCTGCCATCCCCAACAACTATTTGTTTCGTGTCCTCGTGAACTGGCCTCGCACTTCCGGCCCAAATCCACAGAAGTCCCGGATTCAGTCCCCCCGTCCAAAAATCCCTGCCTTTTAGTTTTTTGTTCAACTGCAAAAACCCGACGATATCCTGATTTTCTTGGACAGATTCCAGTTCTATAAGATTTCCCCCCATCCCACGACAAAGACTGGCCGAAGATTTCCAGTCGAATTCTCGTGCGCTCATATGGTAGCAATTTTTGCCAATGCGAGTGTAGTTGCTGGGGCAAGGTTCTATTTTTGCACAGAAATAAAATTTCTTCGTTAACTTAAACTGCATTATTAATTTTCATGATTTCTACTTTATCTTATCACCTTTCATTTCTTTTTTCCCGGAAATAACGTAGTACAAGAGTTCTTCCGCTCGTCTCAAACGCTTTTCCATAAAATCTACTCTGTAGACTAACTTTTCTATCGCACCTGAAAATTGTTATTTATTCATTTATTAAAATAGTCTCGGATAACTTTTTCGCGATATGTTAGAAACATACTCGAAAGAAAATTTAAGAGATCGGAAAAATTACCCAGGAGATAAAGGTCGGTTTCGGAAACGTCCCTTTTGGAATTGGGGTTGATTTTCGAAATGACCGATAAGCCTGTTTCTCCGATTTTCATAACTTTGGACCCTCGAGTTCTGAGATTATCACGACTAGAGACGGTCCAGTTCTCAAGGACCTGGCTCCAAGGACCCAACTTGGTGGTGCTTGAATTTGAAGACGATTCAGCTGTCACTGCTCCATTTGAAAACAAAATTCATTGAATAATACGTTTTTTTATTATTATTTAGCGTTGTAATAGTTTGACTTATTTGCTTTGGGCGTAATTCAAATTTATCTGGAAACCCCGATAAGATTGAGTATTTTTAAAGTTTTTTACGGATAAGTTAATATTTTATGTTTTTTATCAAATTTAATTTTCTCAACATACCTGAATAATAATTAATGACTAGAATAACGTGCAAGATCTGTAACTTGACCATCGCGCCGATTTCCATTGTCACCTGAAACACTGGAAATGTTCCTCTATTTTACTCTAAAAAATGTACATTTTCACTATAACATAAACAGTTTTTCTATTGCTCAAAAAGCAGATGATTTTTGAGTGATATTTTGAATTTTTGGAATTTTTGGAATTTTTAAAATCGATGCGTATACTTCGAAACTGCGAGAGACATACTCGATGATAAAATTTGCTTCTTTTCCCATAATTTCAACAGACGCGAAGTTTTCGTAAATGTTTATTATATTATTTATTTAGTATATTATTTTTATTTTTTTCTATACACTTGTTGTTGGACATTTTCCTAATGAATCATAATAATTAATATAATTTATATAGTTTCATAATTATTACAATTCATATTTCTATTGGAAGAAACCTATGAATTGTACTATTTTGTTGTCTCAACAGTATATTCAAGTTATCGAAATATGAGAAAAAATGGTAAAAAAATGTTCATCTCGCATATTTAGCATGACATCCGGCTATTTTCAGCTGTGTTTATCGACGGAATTGGACTTTCTCTTGGAAATTACGTCTGTCGCAAGTGCGACGTCAGAAGCAAATTGATGCTGGCGGCCGAACGGTTTTACTTTTTTCATTGTTAACTATACGCGCAAAAATGCACCGTACGATCGAAGCCATTTTTGTATTATATTACTTTATATTATAAATTTTGCGAGTAGTAATCATATTTTGGGCGAAATTTCAGTTAAAACTTGCAATCAAAAAATTCCCTTCTTCTGCAGGATACTTTAGCTCGAGGGCTCTATAATTTGAATGAAAAAATCGAACATTTAGATGGACATGGGCTATTTACGTGCATGTGAAATTAATTATCACATTTAGAGCTTTTTCCGTAAATGCACTGATGATACGACTATAATTACGATATTATACGAAAATGACATTGGCGGAAATTGAAATAAAATTACGATACAGACTAACGTGGTAATGAATATATTGATTTCAAATTCAAGTTATCTAATTTGTGACTCGAGTCAACATTTTTTCAAAATGACTACATCTGGTGTAATTTGTCTACTTTTTTATTTTGTTTCAAACAATTTTTAAAAAACACTGTCCGTGGCCGAAAGAATCCGGCTACTTAATTTTACAAATCCTCGTCCTTATGCATTTTTCCCGTAAATGTAATAAGGTTTAAAAAAATGTTAAGACAGAAATTGGTTCAACTTTGTACTGATATGTAAAAATCTCCTGCAGGTGATTTTTGAATTTGTATTCTTTCGTATTAGATAATGTGTCAAATAATAAGATCTAAAATAAAATTACATAAAACTGAAATAATCGCATGTATAATTCGAAGAAATTTCACGAAATTATAAATAATCTGTAAAAACGTACCATATATGTGAATTAATAGAGTAAACGCCGAAAAAGAGCTGTACGAAAAATACACATTTGTTTGCTAAAAAGTCTAATGGCAAACTGCGAGGATGATCTGGTATCGGTACTTCTGTGGGCCACTTTCTCCCCCACTGCTTACTATTTGTAATAATATACACTCACTTTCTTTCATTTCTTGAATATTATATTGTACCCTCATTGACAGTGAACATGCAAATATTTTCCCCTTTTCATCGTATATGTGGTTTATAATTAGTATCGCGTGTGCCCGTATAATTACTTCATAAAATTTCTCTGCAGCATACGCAAAATTCTCATTTTTTCTTTGAAATTCCAAATTTTCGAGGGAATCGTTTATTCCATTTTTGTGTTTATTTTGTTTCAAATTTGTTTGAAAACAAGATATAAATCTGTTTAAAATTGTGCTATACACAAGTTGTTTTATCCCTTTTCTTGTAACTTTTCGTCTATTACGTATCAATATTCCTGCTATAGTGTAAATATTTTGAATACTAACGATATCTGGTGAATTTTTAAACATCTTAAAGAATGTAGGAAAGATTACGTACTCAAAAATTTGATGAATGGAAGATTACATGTTTGAATTTTTCCCGCTGCGAGCGCCATGACACTTTTTATCAGTGCTGCCCGTGCGCTCTCTCTCGCTCTGCAGTAAGCAGTAAACGCCGTAAGCGGAGTTGGAAAAAAATCATAATAAACAAACCGAATTTTTTGGCAACATACATATATTTCTAGTTAAAAAACATGTGGTTTTTGACAACTTAACATTCGCAGTGACCTACAAATCAAAAAATGTTACGGTCAGCCCAAAGTGCCTGCAAATTGTTGCAAAGAAATGGACTCTTGAAAACAGTGGCACTAAAGAGGTTAGAATTGTTTTTTACGCATGTAACAACTTACAAATCTATTTTTTACATATTTTTCCCTCCTACTATCTTTCATATTACACAACATTTTTTTTACATAGTTATTATCAGCATTGTTTCGCTGACAATCGCATTTTTAATTACTTTTAAGATGAATTCAACTGATATTTTGTATGTTTTTCAGGGTAAATGTCATTCAAATCCGAGGTAAAAAAAGTGGAAAAAATAGCAATTTTACAGCGTTGATAAAGCCTGTGCCTGTCAAAGAAAACCCTGATGACATAAATATCGGCGAGGAGTTGTCTGGAGCTTTGTCAAAATCGGATCTTTTGAATGTTTTGAACAAGTTTTCCCTTTTGCCGCAAATTCATTCTATTGCCTTAAAAAATGGCTTGAATGGTAAACAATTATTTGATTAATATTACATGCTTTCTCTTTCAAAATCAGAAACTACTAAATTCGATAATTATACAGCAAAACTCGTCGTATTGTCACTATTTCCATCTTTGTCGCCTGTCGTATTGTCGCATTGTAAAACCAGTTTTACAATACGACAGGCGACAAAGATGGAAATAGCGAAAGTACGACGAGTTTTGCTGTAGCTCATTTTGTATGTCCACTCGAGTTTTCGATCCAACAAATCTGTATGTTGCTATGTGTGATACATTTTGTATTTATGTGATCGATTAAAAATCTTCATGGGTTTTTTCAGACACTCTTTTCAAAAATGTACTGACTAGTTTTCGAGAGTATTGTTTGAAAGCTGCAACTTTGCCCACCGACCTCCACATTTGCCTCAGCGACATACTTCAAGGAGTTGGTCACGAAGCTGACATTTTTCCTTATTTTTTGAGACATGGCAAACAAATGTTTCCTCACATCGATTGCATGGACGATCTCAAAAAAATCAGCGACTTGCGATCACCGGCAAATTGGTAGAAATCTCTCAATTGAGACAACAATTTGGAAATTCTAAATGAACATAGAAATTCTGTCTGCTGGAAAGAGTTTTTCTGAATAGTTCGAAAATGTTCCTACTAAATATAAAGAAATCTGTTCGTATTATTGCAAATTTCCACAATTGTCTGCTGTAGCCTATGCAAAAATTTTCTAGAATTTAAAAAATTTTTGTAAAATATTAATTCATTATGAAGGGCTTTTTTGGTCTTGAGAAAAATGTACCATGTTATAAGATGTGTAAGTTTCCATTTTATCAGAAAACTTGTTATAAATTCAAAAATGTTTCAAGTTTTTAGATTTTCAAAGTTTCTGCATAACACGTAGAAATTTGATAAACAATTCCAAAAATTTGAAATATTTTTGTGACATTTACAACATTCTTTGCTCTTTTTTTCGAGGTAAATTTTACATATGAAATACTTTTATCCTGATTGAGTCAAAAATATGTAATGAAAATATTGTTCCAGGTACCCCAATGCAAGATTAATGCAAAGAAAAATCATTTTCCACGCTGGACCAACCAATAGTGGCAAAACTTACCACGCTATGGAACGATTCATGAACTCAAAATCCGGAATTTATTGTGGCCCTCTAAAACTCTTAGCTACGGAAATTTATATGAAATGCAACAAAAATGTAATTATTGTTCTATGAGATCTAACATTGAATGATAAAATTGTTTATTAAATGAAATTTCCAAATAGGGAACCCCTTGTGATTTGGTAACTGGCGAAGAAAGGAAATATGCAAAAGATCAGGACAGTCCTTCGCCGCACGTTGCTTGTACCGTGGAAATGGCGAACCTCAATAAAGTTTGTAAGTATGTTGTTGATTGAAAGCGAAAAATTGTTAATTGAACGTTTGTATTAATGATTGGGTATATTCTTAGATGAAGTCGCAGTCATTGACGAAATTCAAATGGTGCGAGATTTTGGAAGAGGTTGGGCCTGGACCAGAGCACTTCTTGGCATTTGTGCAGAGGAAATTCATGTTTGTGGGGAAAATGCAGCGATTGATATGGTAAAAATTTCATGTTTGAAATTGAAAAATGACTTTTTCGTTTTTTGAAAACTTATTTTCATAATTGTTAACAGTCTTGTTATTGAAAGCTATGAAAAATCAATTTTCAAAGTCTGTTTTCATGCTGAAATGATTATATAATCAAGAATTTTCGAACCTTGAGTAAATTGAGTACTTTTATAAAATTTTGAATATTTTTTCACTTTTTACGAATACTAGGGTGAATTATACAAATTTTTCTGTAAAATCTGCTTTTGTAATCAAATGAATTATTATATAAAGCAAAATAAAATATTTAACATTTTTGAAAATTTGAAACATGATTTATTTTAAATTTACTGTTCCAATGCAGGTGAAAGCAATTTGCAGAACATCAGGTGAAAATGTGCATGTCAACGAGTACAAAAGACTGACTGTGTTGCAAGTGGAAGACAAAGCGGTTGGATCTTTGAAACACGTCCAAAAAGGAGATTGTATCGTTTGTTTTAGTAAAAATGACATTTACGCGGTTACGAGAACTCTCGAGGAACGAGGAGTAGAAGTTGCTGTAATTTACGGCAGTCTTCCACCAGGCACAAAACTTGCCCAAGCTGCAAAATTTAATGATCCGGAGCATCCTTGCAAAGTCATGGTATCCACGTATTTTGTATAAATTTAATTATTCTATAATGGATTTTCAATTCACAATGAATTTAATTAATTTTACAATTAAATTCGATTGATTAATTAATAAGAATAAATTAAACAGAGTTCTGATTTCTGTGTATTTTAATGAAAAATGAAAAACGGAGTTACTCAAAATTAAAAAAAATGCGCTAAGTTCAGATTTAACAAGTTTTCGGAATTTAATGCTCATTTTAAGAATTGCATGTATAGCAATATTTAAATATTTACTAATTTACGATTTATGAGTAGAACTTGCTAATTTTACTCATTTTTCTCTGTTTCTTAGGTAGCTACAGACAGCGTGGGACTTGGCTTGAATTTGTAATCTCCGAATCTATTTTTAAAGAATAATTATTATTTATAACGATTCATAATTGATTAACTTGACAATTTATTTTGCAGAAACATTCGGCGAATAATCTTTTACAGTCTCATAAAACCAGTGATGACCGATAAAGGGGAAACAGAAATGAGTTTGATTCCTGTACATGCAGCGTTGCAAATTGCAGGTCGAGCTGGGCGTTACAAATCTCACTGGGAAACGGTAAATTAAAAGGATTAAAAGGAAAGGACATGTACAAAATTTAAAATGGATTGAAAATACCAAACATTAAACTAACAAAAAATGATATTTCAAAGAAATTTGTGCATTTCTGAAATTCAGTGTTTAGATTTAATAAAAATAATAATAATTTTCCATGAACTAAAGAAACTTGACTTTTCGATCTCTCAAAAATTCACGTTATTGATTACAAGTTTCATGGAAATCATATTTGAATACAAGACGTTCAAATTCATTCATTCAACTACTAACTATTAAGTTCGATTGTATAATTAAAAATTTATCGTACTTGTAGTACGAAATTGAAAACTAGCCAAATAATTAAGCTCATTTTCTTACACACTTCCATAGTAAAATGTGTTTTATGGAAATAGTCGTAAATCTGTTTTTACTTCGTACAATATTCTTGTTTCGTATGTTTTTCTGAAAAATTGGTTTTCGAAAAGTACATAACTTTCGTTTAATGAATTGTACAAAACAATGCTAATTGTACATGGTGAAATTTTGAAACAGGGTTACGTGACAACTTTCAAAGAAGACGATATTCCGAAGTTGAAACATTTGATGGGATCAAGTCCTGAACCAATCACACAAGCGGGACTTCACCCAACTTCGGACCAAATTGAATTGTACGCTTATCACTTACCTAATTCTTCTCTGTCCAATCTCATGGTAAGACATAATTATTCGTCATTAATAAATGTAATTTGAAGTCGGATAAAATTTAATTACAGGATTTTTGTTCCTTTTTAAAATAATAACTAAACTAAACTTCTACCAGTGGAAGAACTTTTTTTTTATTGCCTTTGCCTAATATTCTGTTGTTTCTCAGGACACTTTCGTGGAATTGAGTACAGTGGATGACGCGCTGTATTTCATGTGCGGTTTGGAAGATTTCAAATTTCTCGCGGACATGATTCAGCATATTGCACTACCTCTTCGAGCAAGATACGTTTTTTGTTGCGCGCCGATCAATAAAAAATTTCCTTTCGTCTGCACAATGTTTTTGAAGGTGATAAAACTCGAGACATACATTTTTTACGTTATTTTCAAATAGACAAGTTCTTACTCGAAAATAACGCGTAAAAGATTGAAAAAATCGTACATTTTGAAAAATTCAAAAATCTAGCAGCTTCAAACTATTTACAATTCGAAAAACGTTCAGGTTGAAATATTGTTTGAAAATTGAACAAAACTGTGTTTACTTCAATTTTTCTGTGTTCATTTTGTGCATTTTAAAAATTGAAAGAAATTTTGTAAGAAAATTGTTTTGATTTAAATTCTGATTGCGAGTACTGAGTATATTTTTATTCAATTGAATATATACTCTTTTTAAAGATGAATCTTGTAATTTAAAAATGTACAGGTCTGCCTAGTATACATTTATTTTTTTTTTTCAAACTATTCAAAATATTTCGGCTTCTTCTTCTCTAACTATTCTGTGTAAAAAATGAGAAAGATGAGGATTTGAAAAATTGCAAAACAAATTTTGTAAACAAAATATGTTGTTTTTCACAGTTCGCTCGACAATATAGCAAAAACGAACCAATCACGTTCAACTGGTTGGTCCAACAAATTGGTTGGACCATAAGAGCACCGCGAACTATATTGGACCTTGTACATTTGGAAGGAGTTTTTGACGTTATGGATCTTTTTGGTGTGGTTTTTTTTTTTTATGTTTTTTTTTTTATGTTTTGGGTCTGGCGTTTGTTGGTTGTTTTTGTTTTTTTTTTTTTTTTTTTTTTTTTTTTTTTTTTTTTGTAACAAAAAAATTATGATACGAAATTCACAAAATTTAAAATAGGTTGAGAATACTAAAAATTGAACAAACGAGAGAATAATGTCGAAAAGATATCTATTAGTTCTCGAATTTTAGTATTTTTAGATTGACATGAACAAATTTGAATTTTCAATGAGCTTGAGAAACTCTACTTTTTGATTTATGAAAAACTCACATTATTCATTACACGTTTCATATAAATTTTTTTTGAATACGAAATGTTCTAATTTATAAATTGAACTATTGAGTATAAAGTAATATCTAAATATTTAATATTATAACTATTATAAATTTCTAATAATATTATAATAATTATAATATTATAAATATCTAATAATATTATAAATATCTAATAATATTATAAATATCTAATATAAGTATCTAATATTTATACTAAATATCTAATATTTAGTATAAAATAAAATCTACATAGTTATATAATTTAATTAATGTTATTTACATGCTAAAATCCAAATTAGTTTATCTGAAGGTTGAAATAACATCAGTTTCTTGTTTCCACGAGGTAAAATTATTATAGTTTCAAGAATGTTCGAAATTTTATATCGAACATTAATTTCTGATGCATAATTTTTTAATGTTTTGAAAAGAATTTAAGAGCTTGTATGAAAAGTAGCATTTATTGGATCCTTGAGTTTTACATTGACCAATTTTTTTGCAGCTATCGGTTCATTGATTTGTTCCCGGATGCACATACAGTCAGGGATATGCAAACTGAACTGGATCAAGTCATACAACAAGGCGTTTTACAGTTGACAAAACTTTTGAAAAACAACACATCTCGTAAATATCCTATTTTACTGTACTATTTCATGATATGAAGTTGAAATAATTCAATCATATAATTATTTTTCAATTTGATTTAATTTTTATTTATATAATTTGATTTTGCATTGTATTCGCTATCAATTTTTAAAACAATAGTTTCAGATAATGATGGTACTTCCGCGAACGACGATTCTGAAGGGGAAGCAACACAAGATAGTATAGGTAAAATTGCTCATGATTATTTTTTTCTCGTTCAATATATTGATTTATGCATTTCATCTTATTTTTATTTTTCAGAAAATACGAAATCTAAGGGAATACAGCATTCAAGAGGTCGTTTGACCGAACGGTTATTAGACGAAGGAATCATCACAATGGAAATGTTGAAGGAGTTACAACAAGAATGGACCAACCAAAATAAATCCCAGAAGATTAAAAAGCCAAATTTTAAAAATCTTGAATAATTTTGATAATATTTTATTTGTAAATACGTCGAATCAAGTCTCATTTGGGATATGTTGAAATTAAATGTTTTTTCATATAAATTACTCGGGCGTTTTTTATCAACATTTTCCATTTTGTTTCGTTCGCGGGAAAAAAGTTTGATTACGTAAAACGAAAATTTCGAATCGTAAGAGTCGAACGACATTCGCTCATGCGCGTTAGAAAACGTCAAGTGAATGTAGGGCAAGTGCAAATTGCACAATGCAATTTTTAGTGATATTTATGTTGACGAAACAGTTGAATGAACGTTGAAAAAAAGTGATTAAAATGTTGGAGTGATGGAATTGGAAAATGTTGCCATCAGCGAAATGCGTTGTCACGAGGTTACCTGGGCAGTTTTTCAACATTTTCTCTGTCAACAGGTTATATTGTTTATATTATTTATAAGTTGAGATTGTTTATATTTTTATTTTTTTAATTGTGAAAATATTCAAGTTTTTGGTACTTCAAATTGACTCGGTAAAAAAACTTGAAAATCCAAAAATAGATTTTAAACTTTCAAGGCGAGAAATTTGAAAACTGCTGTGTATTTTTCTGAAGTTTTTCTCGGATTTTCAAGTTCGAATATTTTTAATTCGAACAATTGAACAATTTTTCAAGATATTCAAAAATTGAATTTTTAATATTGAAATTTTGAAGAAAGTGATGTTCAAAACGGTATTTTCGGTTTCATTTCATGTATACAGTATTTTTTAAACAATTTATGAATATATTTGAATGTTGACAGAAAAAATTTATAAGATTTGCATTGACAAATGATTTATAAATTTTCAGGTCGACAGAACTGCGAGGTTGTTGTATTTGCATTCAGACCCGAGGAAAAAAATATTATGATAACAAAAATGAGGACAAGACGAAAAAAGTAGTGAAAAATAGCGAAAAACAGCAAAAGATTATTCAAATTCAGCCCATGTCTGTGAAATCAGAGTCGAGTGAAACGAATGTTGGGGAAGAATTATCTGGTGCTTTGTATAAATCCGATTTGATCAAGATTTTGCATAAATTTTCGATAATGCCTCAAATTCATACTTTGGCATTGCACAATCAATTAACGGGTGAGACGTGTTAATTATTTTCAGGGTAAAATTCGAGTAGTATCTAAGTACAAATAAATTGAAAAATTAACTAAGTTTTTGTTTCCAAATCAGAACGTAATTCAAAAATCGTACAGTAATGTTGATTATTGTGTAATTAATTTTAATCATTTATGAGAAAATTTTATTGTTAATTATTGTAAATTAATCGATCTGTAGAAAGTTACTGGATTTACCTAATTTTCATAAAAAAGTGGATCTTTTCGAATTTTTTATTGCAGAAGCTGAGAAAAAGACGAGAATAATTAATAGTTATTTTGGAAATTTCAGATGTTCTTTTTAGACAGGTGATGAGCGATTTCATAAAATATTGTTCGGATTCGCCAGTACTACCGGAAGATTTGCATATTGTTCTCAGCGATATAATCCAGGGCGCTGGAAATCCCGTCGATATTTTTCCGTATTTTTTGAAACACGCCAAAAAGATGTTCCCGCATATCGAATGCATTGACGATCTCAAACAAATTAGTGATTTGCGAGCGCCTGCAAAATGGTATGCATTTTTGGTAAATATTTTCATTAAGTTGATCAAACAAAAAAAGTTGTTGAAATGATTTTTTTCCCCGTAAATCTCAACCAAAAACATTTGTTAATTAATTATATGATTTTGTTTTCAGTTGACTAAATGTAGTGAATTTGAGTTATAAAATATGATTCATAAAATAATTTAACTAAGTTCAAAAAGTTCTATTACTGAAAAAAAATGCTTTCAATTTTTCGTGACGTGTTGGAAAAATAATCGCAAAGTTCTAATGAACAACATAAAATAAAATAATAGATTTTGCTGTTAAAAAAAAATCACTTGACAAGAGAATTTTGAAGAACATGAAATATTACGTAGATAACGTAAAATCAGACTAACTTTCACGTATTGCAATTTTTTGATCCAGTTTGTATCAATTTCTATCAATTTTCAGGTATCCAAAAGCAAGGTCAACGAAAAGGGAGATAATCTTTCATGCAGGTCCCACGAACAGCGGGAAAACTTATCACGCTATGCAGTGTTTTATGAGCGCCGAATCTGGGATTTATTGTGGGCCATTGAAATTACTGGCTGTCGAAATTTATCACAAAAGTAACGATGCTGTAAGTGAAGAATTGTTTTACAATTAATTATTATCATCTATCGAATTTTTAAAAAAACGTAAAATACATATTAGTACACGATTTTATTACATATAATTTTACAACTATAAATTAAGTTTCTTCACAATTATAAATTCCTTTTTTATTAGAAAAAAAATGAATATACTTTCAAATTTTCGAATTTTAATATTTGCACATATTAATTTCAGTCCTCTACCGTCAAATTTCAATATTCGAAATATTAACTGAAATGTTTGAAATTCTTCGATTGAATTTTAAATTTTTAGTATTTCATAAACTTTACCGATTAAATTTCTACTAAAAACTTGAAATTAAATAATTTAAAAAACATGCATTCATACTTGTGTGTACATTTTGTCAGGTATTTTTATAAATATTATGTACTTCGTAAGATTGAAAAATCATGCGTAATTTTCAAACTTTTTACAGTGGACTTTCATTTATGTTGACTGGTTCAAAACGTAAACATTCGTTAATTTTGACTCCTGGCCCCTGTCGTCTGATTGGTCAGATTATAGGGAGTAGGCAAAAAACTAATTTCATTGGTTTCCGCAAATTCGAGCGTTCTCTTATTTGCTGAGTTTATCGTGGTGGGGAGCGAGAAGAAGTTGCGAGTCAACATAAACGAGAGTCAACATAAACGAAAGTCTACTGTATTTAAAAAAATTTGTATTAAAGTTTACGGTTTTTTTTATAAAAAACTGACCCTAAAATTGCGATGATTTTTTTCAGGGCACACCATGCGATTTAATCACAGGAGAAGAACGAAAATTCGCTCCTGGAAAAGACACTTGTTCAACTCACGTAGCTTGTACGGTGGAAATGACGAATCTCAACAACGAATGTGAGATTTGAAATGTTATGCGTACTCCCTAAATGTAAACATTTTCCAAAATTCTCGAATTTTCATTGTAGACGAGTGCGCGGTTATTGACGAAATTCAAATGATCCGCGATTTGGGTCGTGGCTGGGCTTGGACACGAGCTTTTCTGGGAATCCCCGCACGACAAGTTCATGTTTGCGGAGAAATGGCAGCTCTTCATTTGGTAAACGACTTAGATAAGAAATATAGTAGATTTCGCAACTAGTGTAATAATCATCAGTGTATAAAACGAGTTTTCGGTTTCTAAAACTAGCCAGAGACAAAAAATGTACCTTTTTCACCTTGTTACATAATGTACTATTTTCAGCTAATGTAAAATTTTTAAAAAAATTGTTATTCCACTTTTTGCGAACTTTATTTTATCCTACGACGTGAAAAAACCGAATTATTTTTCCACTAGTTGTAAAACGTACTATTTTCTAGGTGAAAGCTCTTTGCTCCACGATGGGCGAAACTCTGCAAGTGCGCAAGTACGAGCGACTCACGGATTTGATCGTCGAAGAGTCTGCTCTGCTCACCCTGGACAAAGTTAGACGCGGAGATTGTATAGTGTGCTTCAGCAAAAACGATATTTACAACGTGACGCGTACTCTCGAAGAAAACGGCATTCAAGTTTCGGTGATTTACGGCAGTCTTCCGCCGGGCACGAAACTCGCCCAAGCCGCCAAGTTCAACGATCCCGCGCATCCTTGCAAAGTTCTCGTCGCAAGTGACGCAATCGGAATGGGTCTAAATCTGTAATTTTTTTTTTCTCCGATTGTTACCATTTTAGGGTTTCGTTTATTTGGTTTACTTGTAAGAAATGGTGCTTTTTGAAAGAAAGTAAATTTGTTTCAATTATGATATTAAGTTTTGGAAAAATCGTTTCATCTAAAAATTGTTCGATGAAATTATTATTTTCTTTTCAACTTCTGGTATGTTCGAAATTGAATTTTCAGGCACATTCGACGAATCGTTTTTTACTCGTTGAAAAAACCGATGGTGATGGAAAAAGGGCAAAAAGAATTTCACACGATTTCGGTTTCTAGCGCTAAGCAAATTGCGGGTCGCGCGGGACGTTTCCAAACTCAATGGGAACAGGTAAAACGATCGAAAATTTTGTTTCAAAAGCTACGAATAATTGATTTTTGATTCATTTTCAGGGATATGTGACAACTTACAAGGCAAATGATCTCCCGACTCTGAAAAAATTGCTCAGCCAGGAACCGGAAGCTATACTTCAAGCGGGTCTTCATCCAACCGCGGAACAAATCGAACTTTACGCTTATCATTTACCAAACACGACTCTGTCGAATCTTATGGTAAATTTGAAAGAAATGACGAATTATATTCATTAGTAATAAAACAATCCTGAAGATCCATAATGGCTCGAGGTTTTCCACAGTAGAAAATTGTTTTTCCTCAGTGAAAGTACTTTTTTCAAACACCAATTAGAATTGATCGTAAATATTGTGGAAATCAAGAAAATGTTGCCAATTCAAAATTCACTTAATGTTGAAAATTATTACATTTTAAAATTCTCTATTGCAGAATATTTTCATCGAATTGAGCACTGTGGACGATTCGCTGTACTTTATGTGCCACACTGAAGATTTCAAATTTCTCGCCGACATGATCCAGCATATTTCGCTGCCTTTAAAAGCGAGATACTTTTTTTGCTGCGCTCCGATAAACCGAAAAATGCCGTTTGTCTGCGCGATGTTTCTCAAATTTGTTCGCCAATACAGCCAAAGTGAAGCCATCACATTTAAATGGTTATGTGAACAAATTAGCTGGTCTCTAAAGTCACCCAAAACTTTACAAGATCTCATTCATTTGGAGAGCGTGTTTGGTGTTTTGGACGTTTACCTGTGGTTGAGGTTTGTAGATTTTACTTTTTTTGTTGTTTACCCATAAATGTATGTGATTTTGTTGTTTCGCAGTTATCGGTTTCCGGATTTATTTCCTGATGGCGAAACATTCAGGACCGCCCAGATTCATTTGGATCAAGTTATTCGAAAAGGCATTCTACATTTAACGCAGCTCTTGAGAAATAATGACGCTGGTTAGAATTAATTTTTGTTGTTCTTCATTGATTTTGATGAAAAAATGTATATTGTTTTAATCTGCGATGTTTTTATGTTTTTTCAAGACTTCTAAAAAATATATTTTGTATGGTTTGGAAACATCATTTATGGGTATAATTAATGCTTTCTGTGGTGAAGATTTCAATTTCAACTGCAAAATTTTGATTTAAATAATTTTCAAATAATCGATGACCCACAGGTTTGAGCAGCTATTTTCAAATAGACGATCAAGAAGAACAGGCGAAGAAGGAAAATTTGACAGGTAACAATTTTTCGTTATATAAATATTTTTCAAGTTTCTTCAAGTTTCCTAACATGAACCACGATTTTCAGCAATAAATCTGATGAATGTACCAAAAGGTAGATTAACTGATAGACTCTTAGAAGAAGGTCTGCTAACGCCAAAAATTCTCAATCAACTAGAAAAAGAATGGGCCAAAGTAAGTGTTGATGAACTATACAAATAATATGCAAAATTACAAGAATAGAATGATGGGATGTATTACATGAATGAAATTCAATTTTTCAGCGTCGAGATGACGGAAACGTCAAAAACAACTCAAAAGGCCGTCGTCGGAAACTACCAAACAAATGGAAATAAAATTGTGATAAAATTAACTTTAATTGGCAATGTACATAAGTCATACAAATGATAAGAAAATAAATGTACATTTTAAGTGCATAACTAATGAAAAAAGCCATCTACGACTTCATTTTAAATAGCGTGTGACGTATATTACAACACAATCATTACAAAAAAGTCATACCACAGTGATATCATATTTTGTGTGTAATTGACGATTTTGCCACTCAAAGAAAACTTGCATTACTTCTTAAAAAAAAAAAAAAAATGATTTATACAAGATACAAAAAAATGGCCCAGAATCAACTGAATCACAGATTTTTGTTGGAAAACAGAATAGCTCAATATAAAGTTTCATACAAGTTCCTCATTTTGTACTTGGTCCTTTTCTATTTCTTCAATTCTCAACGAAACTTGGTAGTGCTCGATGCTGCGTTGAAATAATTCACAAAAATGTGGCTCCGACTTGATGCGGTTCAAATAACGCTTGACGGTGAAAATTGTTGGCAGGTTCAAATATTTGTTATGCAGCAAGTACCTGGAATCAAATGCAAAGTTGATTCAACAATTTTTATAATTGAATTAAAAATATTTAAATGTGACTAAACACTGAAGTCTGAAAATTTTTCAAATAGTTCAAGATATAAGAGGAACAACAGGAACTAAAAAAATTAACGATAATTAGAAAAATTAGACCAATTAAACTAATTTAGAAAGTTTTAGGAAAAATTTATGCAAATTTTTCAGACTGTTTGTAACTGAGCATACAAAAATCTGACACTGAACTTTCACGCAATGACTAATATGTAATAATGCAAATTTGAAAAACCAACTTGTACATTCGTGGAGACTCCATATAAACCAAAACGCAAAGAAAAATCCACGTTCTAGAAAACTTGATGCTTTTTCCAGGATCGAGTTTGGAATTGGCTTTCATGCATTCCTTCATCATGACTTTCTGGATTTCAGGAATTTCCAGAGCTTCGATCGCTTCGCAAAGCAATATTGTGTTTGGTTGTCGAATTCTTTCACTTAGAAGCATTGCTACATTTTCTTCTTCTTCTGGAAACTGCGAATCCGTGCAAGAAAGAGAGGCACATTTTTGGCACACCATTGCTTCGTTGTCCATCAGGATCGAGCACTCCAAATGTCGCCATTTTGTACCTTCTCGTATTGCCATTGATGAATTTTCGAGGCACTCATTTGCGTAACCTACAAAAATGTAGTCATTTTATTTTTTATTTGTAACATTCCAGGTTTACTGTTACTGAATCACACAATTATAATTTCGTGTTTCATTCATTACTTATCAAAAAAATAAAATTTTATAAAGAGTTTACAAATCTTATAAGCCTGAAAACAAATTTTTTGGGTTACATTATTTTCCAGCTTATTTTTGTAGAAAAAATCACCTTGGCAAATTTGCCTCTGGTCCAATTCCTCGATGAAATCCTGCAAATCCTCGAGTTTTTTGACGACGAGGGTCCTCCCGTCCTTCACCAAACCATGAACTTTAGGATCGATTTCTTTCGAACAAGTTCCACAGTGAATGAGCATGTCGCTCTTCAGGTAAACTTGCTTTTCGACGTAAGGAATGTCGCTGTTGGCAATGCTCAGGTACGAATAAATTACAGTAGTATCAATTCCTTTAGGGATGACAAACGAAGACCACCCACTCGGAAGACTTACTTCCGCTTCCAAAAGGTCTTCGAACAACATTTTGTTACCCTCCAACTGACTCGATTCCTCAACTTCGTTTTCAACAGAGTCACTTTTCGAAGTCTCAAACATCCACCTTATGTTTGAGTCATCACCACTAAAATGAAAAACGACAAAGTTTTACAAGAAATTTTTTAATGTATGGGAAATTGTACCAGAAAATTTATCTGTGGGGTTTTTCCAGTTTTTTTTGGTACTGTATATAGAAGAAGTTTTTTAAGAGGTAATTGTAAAACTTGGACTGTTGAATTAATTGGGAATACAGTTCATAAATTGAAAAAATTTTTGGCGTTTACGAAAACTAGTGGTAATAACCACTAATTTTCAAAATTATTGAAATAATAAAAAAAAAATATATGGATTTTTTATGGGAGCCGCTTCGGTGGTCAAGCGATCTAATTGCTGAGGGGTACTGCGCGGCGATTGGTCGGCTGAGGCCACTGAAGCGGAAGGAGACGGGTTCGAGTCCCGCCTGTGGGACCCCCGGATTTTATTTCTTGAAAATAA
>JAPYZK010003090.1:0-22103 GCA_030522785.1 Platygaster equestris | reverse complement strand
CCAAGCGCTAGTTGATCCGGAATGCCGGATCGAGTCCGAGCGCGCTGAGACGTTTAAAACAGCCAAATTGTAGACGTTTCCGGCATGCTCGAAGTTGATCCGGTCTGCCGGATCATAATCGCGCTTGGATATAGGTCTCGAATCATCACGTTTTTATACGGAAAACCGTATTCCCGCGATACACTGCCCAGATACGGAATTCGGTCAGTTGATCGGTTTCTCTATGATGGGTAGTATCGAATCCCTTTTAAGTACAAGTCACGGCTGTTCACGCCTTGCCAGGCTGTCGAGAAAATCGCCGGACTGAATAATCCCGGACTCTTTGGCCCCGGACAAAATATTCCCGGACTCGCTGGCATTACCCAGCGCACGGCCTTTTAGCGCACATGCTTTCCGGACGCACGAAATCTTGCTAACACACCGCACAAATGATGTTTCCGCAGTGCACGATCCGCATGCGCAAAGCGATCAAAAACAATGAAAATCCTTATTTTTTCACGAAAGTGATACTTTCGAGTAAGAAATCATTTTCTTGAATCGAGATTTTGTAGGTGTAAATGTTTTTAGGCAATTATTATTCATTATAAAGCAGATCAACACTTAATTTGTGCGTTAGTAATGATGTACGTTTTATGCGCTTGGAAAGCGTGAGCTGCCACGACCGCGTGCACTGAAGTGACTTCCGGTGTATATGTTTACACTGCAACTTTCGAAAAGATAATGAAAAACTGTATAGAAAAACACGATTGACAGCGGAAGTAGAGTTTCTATAAATAAAGTTTTGCAATCCCGGCGCTAATGTTTGATTGGCTACCTCCGAAGCTGGGTCCAAAATGGCGGTCCCTATAGGAAGCACAGGTACACAGACAAATATATAAATGTGTGCTGCCGCCATTTTGGACCCAGCGGTACACATACACACTAACACATTCACAGATAGCCTAACTCTCTATTTATAGGAACTCTAAGCGGAAGTTGCGTCCATGTTTGGAAATAGCAGACGACGTCGGTAAACCTCGGAAAGGGCGGGCACGCAATTCAAATACTATGAAGTGTATGAGGTATGAGCAATTTGTAATTATATATATTATAATTATATTCCGTACAAATATTACAAAATGATTGTTTTTGTACATTTACGAACTGTTTGATACATCGAAAATGATACTCATCGGCTATGTTATCGAAACATGGCCGCCAGCTGACATTCTCGAATTTTTCCGAACGAGTACATAACAAATTAAATAGACGTTGCATTATCATCAACTTTTTTCTCTATTATTTAGGTTTTTCGAGTAGTAATCGTAGAGCATGATCGAAAAAGAACATTTTTTGAAAAATTTCCGGAATTTTTTCGTACTTTCTTTGCATTTCAAAAAAACATTAATAGTTGCTAACTCCATTCCTTTAATCACTAACCTCTATGTAAAGTATAAACATTGCTAACACGCATTACTATTGAAAAACAGAAAACGACGCTATATGGGAAAAAAAATGTAGAAAAATGAAGCCGGTTAATTGACCGGTTAAAAAAATTGGACGAGTTTTCGTATTAAACTCCAGAAAAATGAACAACTACGAGTTTTGTCGAAGAAATGATAAGGAAAATGAAAAATTGTCACTGCACACGAAAAATACAGACAATTTTCATCGAGTCACATAATGCGAGCGTAATTTTGAAAATGGGTGTAATTTGTACTGGGAAATAAGGAAGGTGCCCATGATGCGGAGAAATACTAATAATCAAACAGTTCGGCACTAGAGCGAGTTTGCTGCAATTGCGCCGCGCAAGTGCAACCTAAGCTTTTTACGTTTCGAATCGCATCAATGGAATTGAAGCCAATCAAGAGCCGCGTAGTAGCCAGGGGTTAATTTTGGGGATTCAACCCCCGATAACCCGAGAACAGTTTCAACATGAACAATGTTTGTAAGGTATTATTACAATACTGGTTAAAATACTTGAATAAATACTCTACAATAAGCAATAAATACTTGGGGGCATTTTTTCTTCGAAGCTTTCGATAATTAATCGTTGTGCAAAGTTTTCTAATTTATAATGTTCAAGAAAGAATTTACAACAGCTCTTGGACAATTTTCACAAATTGATCAACAAATCGGAAAATGTTTTCGGAATATTGCAAAAAAATTTGGGACTAGATTGTCAGATTTTGAAAAATACATCGCAAAGTAATGTAATATTCTAATAAGTACAGTTAATACTGTAATTTTTAGTTTGTGGGAAAAACTCTGAAAAATCTTGGTAAATTTCCAAAAAATTCGAGTTGACAAGCTCGGAAAAACAGGCGAGTCAAAGGGACAAAAATAATCGCATGTTAATCTCGAAACATTGGAATATACCAAGAACTGCGAAAGATTTACTATTATAATTATAGCTTTTCTTCGAAAATGCATGCAAATTTCGGAAAAAATATTTAAAACGCTGGAAAAAGTGCAACAAGTACATTGATTCTAAACTCTTCAAAAAGTCGGGAAATAGAAGAGAATTTTTCGAAAACCCGAAAAAATTACAAAATAGAAGTTGTTTAACCTTTTTTTTATAAATCTCCAAATCATAAAAACAGCACGACAAAAAATAAAAAAAAAATCCTCAATGTTCCCGAATATTAAAATAGAATTTACAAAAACTCGATTCGAATAAAAAAAAAAAAACATTTCCAACGAATGCCTGAAAAGACCGCAAAAATCATATTCAAAATTCACCGATTCCGGAAAATAAGTTTTCCCACAATCCGAGAGTACAAAGAAAAGCTCGGGAAAGCAGGCGAGTGTACGAAGGAGTGAAAATGTGATGTTAATGTACGCGATGAACTCGTTCTTGATCTTGAATTTTTTTTGTACGATGTATGTTACGACAATGTGTCAGGTTGTTTGAGTAAGGAAGAAGGAAGCGTGCGGAACAAACTTGAACTTGAACGTTCGCACAAGGCCTCGCTACACGAATTAAGCGCATTATCTCGGGATACGTTTTATCTTTTGACCGAGCACCAACCAATGCCAAGCAACCGCCATAAGTAAAGAAGCAGAGAGAGTACAACTGCGACAAAAACGCGAATAGCTGACTACCGTTGCGTCACACGGCGAACCGAGAAAACCCGGTAATGCGATAAAATGCGACACTCGCCTCACGCGAGCTTCAAGACTTTTTTCTCTGCACATTTGTTTTACATCATCAAATGCATGTTGACATAATATTCAAATTTCAGTCATTTTCCCACATTTTTATCCCAAAACTTGCAAGATTCGGACATTCTAGTCGTGAAATTTTCAAACAAAAAGTACCAAAGTTTAGCCGAAAGTCATCAAAGTAGACTAAATTATTTTCAACTTTCTGATATTCAGAAAGTATGTCAAGATTACCAATTAGGTTTTTGCAGAAAAAAATAACAATTTTTCTTTTTTTAAGTTGGATTTAGTGATAAAATTAAAGAATATCATTGATTTTTAGTTTTTTTAACGATAAATTTTGTATAATCATCAATTAAATATTGCAATTTTGAACCCCGCCGTGAAATGTGACGTCACACGAAAATAGAATTTGTTTATTTTGGCCCAAAAAAAACATTATAAAACAATGTATTTGTCTTATTTGTTGCGCTATCCATCGCATCGTCGATTAACTGCACTGTTTTCATATATTTTTTGACATTTCGACGTTTTACCCAGGGTAGTGACGTCACGGTAAGATGGCGACCATCTCGGAGCTTATTGAATAATACCTTTTTTCAATTTCGATTTTCAGAGGCAAAATTAATTTTCAGTCGCTTGAAATATTTTTCTGAGTGTTTTTTCAACTTCTAGATCAATTCAACTCCATTGATTCATTATTCAGAATTATCGAATGGAAAATATTGAACTGTATGTTTACATATGGGAATGGAACTGTCAAAACAATACGCCATTTTGTCCGCCATATTGTTTTTCTCGCTCCGCTGCTGCTCGGCTGCAGAGACTTTCTACCTCCGCTCTAGACTTATTTCTACTCTGCTCAAGACTTTCTACCTCCGCTCGCCATTCACCGTTCGGAAAAGAGCCATTTCCGTTCAGCTCTTGAGGCATGAGAAGTGCCACTTCTGGGCAAATTTCAGAAAAACAACATAAATCGTAAAAATTTAGAGGCCTAAAGAACCAAAATGAAGCTGGAAATCACGATAACAAAATTTTCTACTTTAATTTTCGAATATTTTCGGAAATTTTTCTCTTACGAGTATTTTCGAAAATTGTGATAAAACCATTTCTTTTCTCATTTATTATTTCAGGTTACAACATTTAGAAGGCAGCTGAACATACCAACAGTAATTGAAAAAAGACTGTTCATGAACAAAATAGTACGTAATTGGAGTCAATCAATATCTCGCAACAAAAAACTTAGCTCCAGATAATTTTATGTTGTAAAGTCACTGCTGGGGGCCGGCGATTTTGACGCAATAATTTTACGCGTATCGAAGTCGATAAAACTGCATGTATGCCATTTTTCAAAAATATTTACATTTTCTCATAGAATTTCGGCTCACTTTATTATTCCTTTATCAATTCGAGCAGTTTCGACTTCTACGAAACAATTTTCTGTCTACAAACAGCGAACGAACCACGTAAAAAACTCACGTATTTCAAAATACGCATAATAATGTACTCAATTCTCAATGAATTTCAGTTGATAAATTACTTTCGACGATTTTGCAATCTTCATTGCCTGAATTCTCGACGTTTCATATTTTAATTATGATGATGTTGTCTCATCGAGCAGGGGCAAACGCAGAGAGGGTTTTGGGGGTTGAAACCCCTCCCGAAATTTGAAGAAGATTGACTGTTTTTGTAAGTAAAATGATTAGAAATTTAGAAGTGAAAAAAATGTGGGCTTTAAAATCTTAGAGATTTAATATTTCGAACTTTTAACTTCGTGTAACACTATACGTGAATTTAGAAAATTAGAAACTTCAAAATGGCAATTTTTGACAAAATTGTAAAAAATTTGAATAGTCCAAAACTTCCAAAACTTATGAAATTTTAAAAAATTCAGAGTTTTTTAATTTTATATAGTTCTAGGAATTTTGTTAATTTTCAAATGTTCAAGTAATTCGAAAATATCGTAAATTTTGGAAATTTTGAAGATTATGAAAGTCTCGAAAAATTATCAAACTTTTGTAATTCCAGAAAACTTGAAATATGTCAAAAATTGAGAATGTAGAAAATCTAATGGTTTCAGTGATTTCAAAAATTAAAGCAATTTTGAAAATTTTTTAAATTCCAAAAACCTCGAGAATTTTGGAGATCTCAGAAACCATTGAAATTTCTAAAACATTCCAATTCCTTAAAGAATCTAACGAACCTAAAAAATCGGAGCATTTCAAACATTTTGAGAATTCGTAAAATTTTGCAAAATCCAAATATGTCAAAAATTGTAAAATTTTTAAAAATTCGGAGAATTTCTAAAATTGCTAGACTAAAATATTTCGCATACATTCAAAGGTTTGAGTATTTCAAAAAATCCGAAAATTTACAAAAATTTTACAAGTTTCGAAAATCTGGAAATTTCAAAAATTCTAAGAATCGCAAAGTTTACGAAAGTTTAACAATTCCAGGAATTTTGAAAATAAGAAACATTTTTTTCGAAAACCCCTCCCGACAATTTTTTTTGCGTCCGCCCCTGTTATTGAGGCTTTAGTTTTTTTGTGAATGACTGCAATAATTTCTGTAATTAATCCTTACTATATTTTGAGACAACAATAATGTTTTCCCAAGTCTAAAAAATGTTTGAAAAGCAATGAAAGACGCCTGGGAAAAAGTATTCCGCGAGTGATAGTGACGAGAACGCTTCCTTTTGCAACGATAGCCCGCTCGAGATTTATACAGTGACGTAAGGTTTTTTGTTTAAAATTCGCCACACTTTTTACCCAGTCAATCATCAGGATGCAAAAACTGTCTCAATTACCATACCCCGCTAGTTTTTCCGCAGGAAAATCGTCGCCAATATTTTCTTACATTTTACATATTTCTGTTTTGTTTTAGTTTTTGATTTACAAAGAACTCGCGAGTAGCACAACGAAACGTTTTCCCAAATAAAAACTAATGAATTAACTATCGATAGAATAACGTATAAAAAGATTCCTTTTATTTATCGAAATAATCGAAAGTAATTTAACATTTGGAGGTATATTTTTGTTACAATTTTATTATTTTAATGTGCTATATATTCAAGAAATTTTCGCAGGGTATTGAATCGCGAAATAATTCTATATTTTTAGTGTATCATTAACAATATTTTGTATTTCTGCATTTCTGCATTTTAGGATTAGCAATGCAAATTTTTGAGTTTTCGCATTTTTGAAATTCAACTTGTGTTTTTACATGTTTGCTGTTCCCAATGCAAAAATTAAATGGATTTTTCGTAACTTTGAATTTGCGTTTTCAGATTTCTCAATTCGATTTTCACAAACTTTATAAAAATTTGGACTTTTTCGATAAAATACTATAAATGACGCAATTCGCAATTATTTAGTCCCATTTTCTGAAAAATGCAAAAATTGTTAAAACTTGATGAAACTATATTTCTTTGTCATATTATAATTACCGGAAGTTGGAGATTCCAAAAATTTTATGTTGTTTATGAACTGTTTAAAATTTTGAAAAAAAATCAATAAAAATCGCCTACTGAGAATACCTTAATTTTTTCTAATTCAATTGATGTTTTTCGATATCCCAACCAATTTTTTGACAATCACAGGTTTTTTTTGAAACCTCAATTTTCTTCGAAGTACCACAAAAATGTTCATCAAAAGTCCCTCAAAAATCACCAACCACTAAGAAAAAAATTTCAAATCAGTCAAAAAATGACCTGAATTATTCAAAAACATTTTTTTTACTCTCGGTCAAGTTAAATATAATTACTACTCAAGTTGTAATGAATGAAAAAAAAACTAACATAATGATGAGTCACATTTGAAGTAAATCTGTAATGATTTATCAAAATCAAATAATTTAGTGATTTAGCGGGTAATTAAAATAGTGAATGGAAATAGAATGTTATAGAAGATTTTCCCTGCTGAGACACGAGCAATGATAAAGATTGCATATTACTGCCCAAGATTAAAATTTCTAAATATCTGAAAATTATCGAAATATCTGCAAATTTCCGAAATTTCTAAAATTATGGAAATTCGTTGAATTTTCTGGAAATTTTTATCAATTCTGTAATTTTTGTAAATTGTCAAAATTTGTCAAATTATGTTAGATTTTTCTAAATATTCAAAATTTTTTGGAATTTTTGGAAATCTCCAAAATTTCCAATATTGTTGAAAATGGTTCAAGTTTTTGGAAATTATGTAATTTTTGGAAATTCTTAGAATTTTTTCAAATTTCCCAAATTTTCAAGAATTTTCAAAATTTCCAAAATAATTATTGAAAATTGTTAAGAGTCTTAAAACTTTGGTAAATTATGTAATTTTTGTGAAGTGTTGGAATTCTTTGGATTTTGTGAAATTTTCGAAAATTTTTTCAAATTTTCTAAATTTTAAAGCATATTCAAAATTTCAAAAATAATTGTTGAAAATTGTTAGGTGTTGGAATTCTTTCAATTTTGTGAAATTTTCGAAAATTTACCAAGTTTTGAAAATGGTCAAAATTCTTGAAAATTTTTGGAATTGTCAAAAATTTTCATAATTTTTGTTCCAAGTTTTCGGGAATTTTTGTAAATCATATTATTTTCAAAAACTTCTGAAATTTCTGAAAATATGTAGTATTTCGTAAAAATTTTCAAAATCCTTTGAAATCTTTGAAATTTTCCAAAATTTTTGTAATTTTTGTACACGATTGTTGAAAATTGTTAAAGTTTTTTGAAATTCCCAAATTTTTTCAACATTCTCTAAATTGTTCAAAATGTTCGGAATCGTTGAGAAATTGTGAAATGTCTGAAAATAAAGGTGGTGCAAGTCATCAAGCTCATACATATTATTATTAAGGGTTGGCAACAGTTGCAGGCAGTCATCGATCAGTTATGAAAAATCACGAGTGGATCGCATTAGATGAATTCTAGAGTATTAATTGAAATTTCGTATGTGGTACGATGCGTTCTAAACTCTTGAAAGATAATCTTCAATCACATAAAAAAATTACATAATTGCAATCGTATGATTCCAGCAAACTCAAAGTATACTCTTCCACACAAAAACCAGCACGACATTTGAAAGATTCTGATTACTGTAATGGTAATGCAATGATATGCAACGTTATATCATTGCACAACCTTGCTAATGACCCAGCAGGGTTGTAAAACCCACAAAATGTATCGTTTTTAACGAAACGAAAAATGGTAACAATGGAAAAATGGTAACCGGAAAACCTTGTCAACACGAAAAGTGACTAGACGAAAAAATCCCCGAATCTCGAAATTTCCAAACCTCCATAAAATTCAACGCCACAGAAAACCTGACGCGTAAATTCCCCTCCAAATCCTCTTAACGTCACCAAAAAAATGGCCCCTTAAAACCCCCCGAAACCTCTTCACGTCGCCCCACGAAATTCCTAAACCGTAAAAACCCCAATCCCTTCCACCACCCCAGAAAGCTCCCTAAAAAACAAAACAAACAAAAATCCAAACAAAACCACCCGCCACGTGCGACACGTCACGTCATTTTCCTCGATCTCCTGAACGCCGAAAACGCACCCCCGAAATCTCCCCGAAATCTCCCCGACTACTCACCGTTCGCTCGCGGACTTTATTCGTAAAAGTCGTCGTCGCTTCGAAAGCGCCGCGAATGTGATCGCAGCGAATATCCGAGAAATGCACTTAGCTCGCTGTTTTTACGGCGTTTCACTAATCGCGATGAAGTCGATTTCGAAAATGCGCGAGGCGCTGCTAGCTTAACACCGCGGCGCGAGCGCTTATTGCAGCTTATTGCAACTTATTGAATTGTTGTACCGGGCATGGTCTGACATCGGATCATGCGTTTTGACCAATGGGGAAATTCGTATTTTCGCGCGTGCGCGTTGCCGCTGAATGTCATGACAATCTTCATCCCAGCAATGTAAATAGGCATATAGGCATTCTAAGAATTTATGCGCGCCCTTTTCTCTCTAATTTGAATTATTTCCACTGTGGGCGGCCATGTTTCTAGTACAGTTTTTATGCGGTAGACACAACGTAAAGTATACAGTTGTCCTTTTCTCGTTAGGGTAAAGTGTACGAAAGAAAGTCGCGGATGAATTGGGGAATGCAAAATCGCGAAAATTTTAAAAAGAGAGGGAACTTATTACTGTGAGATTGATCATTGTTTACGTAGTTTTGCATTTATATTTTGATCAACTATTAAACTTATGAAAATAGATCAGTATCAGTGATATTTTTGTATTTTGAATGGAGTCAGCCCACCCTTAGATTCCCAGAGAAGGGTTGACTAGTGGGAGAGTGTGTTGACATCTTGACACGCGCAAGTGGTTCGAAAAATGCCGAAATAAATAATAAAGAAACAGAATAGACTAATGGACGAAAGAGGAAAGAACAAATAAAAAATGGACGTGTATGGCGAAGTGAAGCATTTTGTCAATCAGTGTCCAGTTTTTGGAATGTTGGCCAAGTTTCGTCGGCAAGATCGGTGATCGCGATCGTAGGTGTCCACAGGTGTCATCAATGTCATCACGAAGGTTCACTTTGGTTCGGTTTGGTTCGGTTGCTGGGCATGTGCAATGACCGGCGAGTCATTTAATTTCAAATCTTAATTTTATTCATAGTGCATGCAATAGCATATACGAATAACGTATAAGAAGTGCAAGTCCCTTATTCATATGATCGTAATATTCTGACATCATTCAAATCCAATTCATTGATTATTGAATGTATGGAAGATAATTGGTTTTTTACACTTTTTTTTCTACAACTGATCTCAGAAACGTCTATATCTTGGAAAACCTCAAGTTGCTCAAATTTTTGAGTACTCGTAAGTTTTTCAATTGAATACATTTTCTGCATTTAAACAACAAATTGTTCATATTTTTGAACATGTTGGGAATTTTCGGAATTTTTGAAATAATAATTGAATGTCCCGAATCCATGGAAATCAACGACATTTTTTTTAGCGACGGACGAAATCCTGCCGGATTTCGTAATTCCTCTCGGCTTCACAATTTTTTGTTGTATACAAATTAAATTTAAGTAATTCTGTATTTTTATGCTTTTGGTGTTGGATACGGTTGGATATATGTATAGAGTTGCTTGATATAAACGTGGGTTATTTTAACCCTACTGGGTCATTAACAAGGTTGTGCAATGATATAACATTGCATATCATTGCATTACCATTACAGCGATCAGAATCTTTTAAATATTGTGAATTAGACATTACAATTTTGAAAATGTTGAAAAAATTTAGGGATTTTAAAGAAACTTCAACAATTTTTAACAATAATGTACGAAAATTCCGAAAAATTTCAAAAATTTCGAAGATATCGAAGAATTTAAAAAATTTTCATGAAATTCGCCTATTTTCAGAAATGTCAGAAGTTTTTGAGAATAACATGATTTCTAAATATTCCCGAAAACTTGAACATGAATATTGAAAATTTTCAACAATTCCGAAATTTTTCAAAAATTTTAACCATTTTCAGAACTTTAGAAAATTTTCAAACACTCCATAAAATTGAAAAAATTCCAACACTTACCAAAAATTATATAATTTACCAAACTTTTCGAGAACTTCACAATTTTTAACAATTTTGGAAATACTGAACATTCTCAAAAATTTGGGAAATTTGAAAAAATGTTAACTATTTTCAAGACTTCGGAAAAATTTTTTAAATTTCACAAAATTGGAAAAATTTTCAACAATTTTGTAAATTTTGGAAAATTTCGAAAATTCCAAAAAATTCGAACATTTTCAAAAATTTAACGAAATTTGAAAAATTTCAACAATTAACACACAAAAAAACAGAACTTCTAGAAATTTTCAAAAACTAACAATTTTCCACAATTTCAGAAATTTTGAAAAGTTGTGAAAATTCTCCAAAATTCCGGAAATTTGCGAAAATTTGCAGAACTTCCGAAATTCCAATCTTAGGCAATAATATGCAATCTTATATCATTGCTCGTGACCTAGCAGGGAAGTAAATTCCTGAAAATGCGCAATTTATCGAATGTAGCTGAATTTTACTGTAATTCGAAGTAACAGCACTTTTTGAGCTATCGAGTGTCGTGACGTTCACGTGAGTCAAAAAGTACACAATATCATGCGTCAGTCGCATGGTTCGGATTCATAAAAGTGTAGATGTGATTTATCTCGAATCGAATGCGGAATAACACAATTTCGGGTTATCGTATATTTTTAACAATCTTCATTTCAGAGCATTTTTCCCAACAAATGCTGATAAACTGAGACACACTTTTTTCGTTTATTTTTCAGTTGAATTTAGTTTATATTTATAATCAATTCCTTAACAGTAATTATTTTTTATTCTCTATTCTCTGACATTTTCGACTATTTTTACTCATTTTCGTAAATTTTCAAAAGGGGTATCCGCCGATTTTGAGAAGAATCTTTTTCCAAAATTTTTTTTATTGAAGTTTTTCAAAATGTCCAGTTTTCGAATATTTTTTCATTTTTCTCTTCCAAGATTCCAAAAGTTACCAAAAATTAAACATTCTGAATTGATCATTGAGTTTTTTTTTAATTTCGAAATTGATCAGACTCCCGAAAAATGTATATATTATTCTCAAATATCAAGTTGTTGTATGAATTTGTACAACGGTGAAAATACTTGAGTGAAAATACGAAAAAATGTTGAGCAAGTTTAAAGTTTTTCGCCTAAAAAACCGAATGAAGCATTGACGCAATGATTAATGCAGTCTGCGACGAGTAATTTAATCGAATCGAAAGTGCTAATGAAGTTGAGACCGCTCGAAGTTTCCGCTCGAACATGAAATGATGATTCGCCGCGATAAATTATGCTGCTCTTGAAAATCGAGGAGCTAATTGACAAATTAATACTGCTAGATTTCATCAGTCGATTAATTATTTATACTTGCTTGCATCCGAGGGCGTAAAAAGACGCGACGAATCCCATCGATTTTTTTCAATAATGTAGGTACTTGCGATATTTTTGACACTGTATCAAAGTTGTTTTTACTCATTGTTTAGTCGAATTAAGTGGAGTTTTTTTAACAAAATTCTTTGTTTCCCTTATAGATTTTTCTTGCTGTTCTCTAACATTTTTCATAACTTACGGAAATTGTTCGTATCAAAGATTTTCGTAATCAACTTTTTTTCAATTTTTACATTTTGGAAGTAATAATTGGTCCTAATATTTTTCTGAATTCGGGAATAGACAAGATTGTGATACATGATAGATTTTTCAAAATTCAAAATTATCTGCTAATGGTCGTTAATTTTTTTATAATTTTTAAATTTTCGAAGTGATTAATCGAAATAGTTGATCAAATAGTGGGTTTATTTTCATAACAACATTTTTTTTTGTCATTTCGTAAAAATTCTGCTTCGTTCACTGTATGTCACCTCTGAAATAAAAAATGGAGAAAAAAGTAAAAGCAGTTTTCCAGACCTTTTTTTTTTTTTTTTGTTTTTTTTTTTTTTTCTGATTTTTTTTTTTTTTTTTTTTTTTTTTTTTTGACGACTTCGTAAAAATATTTAAAAATATTTCCTAGTGATTTTGGTTTTTATAAAACATGTATAAAAATCACGAATTTTTCATAAAATTTCATTTTTTTATAAAATTAATTTTATGATACTTTTATAAAACGTGCAATTTTCATAAAGCGATCTTATAAAAATTGTATAAAACATTTTTGAAATAAAAATCCGTGATTTATTAAAAAAAATATTTTTATAAAGTTTTTATAAAATCACTTCATAGAAATCGCTCATTTTTAAAAAATTTTTTTAAAGTTTCATAAAATCGACCTTATAAAATGTTCACTTTTTATCAAAATTAGTCAATAATTTTATAATTTTATAAGGTTTTTATAAAAATTAGAATCATTATTTCGAGCTTAAAAACTGTATAAAAGTCAAAAAAAGAAAAAAAAATTAGATGAAATTTATCAATCGAAGAAATTTCAAAATTCGTAATGTTTCGTTTAGAGCTCGCATGATGCGAAGTATTGCATCAATAACCATATATGTTGGTCGTGTGACGCAATATAAAATGGGCGCTGTAATTTACAATTTTCCAAAATTGCGAAATTGTACTGCATCGCGAGATTAGTTGTTAGACATTCTTGTCGCAAAGTGAAATATTATTCATGATTTTTTCACGTATATTCGAACCTCATTTCTTGCGATAAAAAGAAAAAACATTTTTTGTCTTTTGATGGATACATTTTCGGATTTCTTTATCGAAGTATTGAAATATCTGAAATTTGAATGTGAAAATTTGAACATTGCATAAATTTTATATCGAGTGATTTTGAAATGTTGAATTTCAAGTTTCGAAATTCAAAAATGTCAGAATTACAAAGTTTTAAACGAAAAAACTCAAATTTGATGGAGGAAAAATTCCAAACTTTGAAATGCAGACAACTGAAAATGTCAAAATTCTAATTCGCAAGTTCTAGTATAGAAAAACCGAAAATTTCGCACTCGTGTGATTCGAATGATCGAGAAGTTTCGATTCAATCAAGTTCAATTTTATATTCATTTATCTTGGTTCTTGCGATGAAAGGAAAAGTCGTATTTTTAGCTTCGATGAATAAATTTTTAGATTTTTTTATCAAAGCATTTAAATATCTGAAATTTGAATGTGAAAATTTAAAAATATGCATACATTTTGTATCGAATGATTTTGAAATGTTGAATTTGAAGTTTCGAAATTCAAAAATGTCAGAATTGAAAAATTTGAAATGAAAGAACTCAAATTTAAAGGAAGAAAAATTCCAAACATTCAAAATGGAAAAATTTTAATTCGCAAGTTTTAGTACAGAAAAATCGAAAATTTTGCAATAATGCGATTGGAATGATCGGAAAGTTTCGATGTGAGTTAAATTTTAGATTCATTTCTCTTTGGTTTTAAAGAGTTTTCAATAGTTGGATCTTTCTGAACTTGGAAATTGGAACGAAAATGTTACGATTTTTCGAATTTACTCAGAAATAAGAAAAAATAGCGTGATAGATGACGATGGATAATAAACAGACTAATGACAACTGGCAACTTTTTTTTTCAATTTCTATATTGTTATGTAGTCAGGATTATCAAAATGCACAATAATTCTCAAAAAAACGCCTCTGTTATATATTCGTACTTGCAAAGAAGCACGTATAAAAATAATTGAAAAATAAAAAGTTGAAAAATATTTACGGGATGCGTGTTTTTCTAATACTGACGTTTGTGGTGATTTTTCATCGATAAAAGTGCGAGATGTAAGCAAATAATGTATATGCTTGCGTGTCACAACTTTGATTTACGTAGAAGCTGCGATTAAACATTGAAATCGTTTTTGCTTTCGAAAAAAGAGCAATCATCCGATGCATGAATGAAAATTGTTGCATACTTGCATTAAGTAGCACACAGATTAGTTGACAATCACATTTTTAACGCTTTTTTCCTTTTTTCTTTTTTTCCTGAGCTTCTTCCAGCTTCTGGAGTTCAAATTCAATAACTTTTTGTTTTTTTCGGCAAGTAGGTGTTTTAGAAAACCAATCTACAATTTTAATTCGAAATCGTCCGTTTTTCATTGTACAGTTAATTAATTAAGATCATTAATTTATCCATAAACTCACTTAAAAATGCTTGGTCTTCTTCGTGGAATATAGGATCACGAAAACTCAGAGAGTTGATTAATTCAGCGTGGGTCAAGGGTTGAGCGCGTAACTGAACCATGCGTTTTGTGCTCATTACCTAGGCAACGCAATTACATCGATAAAACTTGAAATACATTATTATTTTTGATATTTATTGGCACGAATAATTATTCGTTATGAATTCACAATGATTATTAACATATTTAGCAACTCGTGAACGAGAAAACTGGAAAACTCAAAAACATTTTCAATTTCAATTTGTATGTTAATTGAACGTAGAAATTTAAAAATGGAGAAAGTGAAATAATATGTCTAACGAACATTTTTTGATACGTAGTTCCTACTTTTCTAGAAATTGCAAAATATCGTAAAAAAAACATTTGAACATTGAAAGGACTCCAGAATTTTTGTCAATTCATCCACGATAAAATTTAGAAATGAAGAAAATCAACTACGGAATACAATTTTAAATCGACAAGGCTCTTCGAAAAATTCGGCGAAAATTTTCGGAAATGAAAATCGTCACATCTGTGACGGTTTTGTGACGGTTTTGTGACGTTTTTTGAATGCTTTTTTGCTTGATTTTTGACTTTTACATTATTGCGCGAGTATTTGTTGGATGGAACGATTTTGAATCAACAAGATTCTTCGGAAAATTCGGCGGAAAAATTACAAAATGAAAATCGTCACATCTGTGACGTATTATAGATGCGTCTCTCGCAATTAATTTTTTCTCTTCTCGAATAATCGCGACATTGATTATCCCGAAAAAATGCAATGTCTGCACTAAAAAATAAAACGAATGTCAACAAAATTTATTGAAAAATTTAAAAAATTGTTTATCTACCTCATCAATCGTGGAAATCACAGAGCCAATTGTGAAACCGTCGCAAATTTTGGCCATTCCTGAAGTATCGAATTGTCTCTTGATACTGGAATACTATATGAAAAAAATTGGTTATTGAGTTGAAAAAATTCAAAGTTCAATCATATACTTTATTTTAAAAACTCTGAGTCAAAAAATGCAAAACAAGGGATTATTTATACATTACATATTATGACGGAATAAATGGAATAAAATCATGATCGGTAAATTTTCGAATTTAACCCTAGCCAGCTGGGAGCGACAAGATTTCGATGCCAAAACGTCTCCAAAAGGCGATGTTTAGGCGACGTTTCAGTCAGTATGTAAAATCATTGAAAAATTAATTTCAGAGCGTTTTTAGAACAAAATTAATTGAATTTGCATTCAGTACAATCTTAATATTATGCTTATGTACGTACAATCTTTGATATTTTTCATCATTTTATGCAAAATTTGCAAAATTTAAGTTATAACAATTTGAAAAATTGGAGTTTCTCATAAATTTTTGCAATGTAACGTTTTTTCGGAATTAAAAAACATCGGGTTTTCTGAGAAATTTAAAATGTTGGAGTTTTGTCGAAAATTTTGGAAATTGTTGGATTTTAGAAACAATAGTAAATTTTACATTTATTTAAATGAAAAAATTGTAAGTTTTTCAAAAATTCGAAAATTCGCAGTTCTACAACAAATGTGTGAATTTTGAGTTTTTCTGAAAATTCGAATATTTTAGTTTTTTTTCGAAAAATTTGCCATTTAGAGTTTCATGAGAATTTTTTAAAATTGTCAGTTTTTAGAAATAATCGAAAATTTCGATTTCTCTTTATTGTTTTCTACAAAAATCGAAAAATGTTGAGTTTTCTAAAAATTTTGAAAATTCGAGCTTCTTAAAAGATGCAAGTTTTCTGAAAAGTTTGAAAATCTTCAACTTTTTGGGAAATTTGTAAAATGTTGTGTCCTTTTAAAAATATGAAAATCTCAAGTTTTTAAACAGATTCTAAAATTGTATGTTGTTATTTTACTTTCAGAATTATAATTTTTTCGAAATATTCGAAAATTTTGAATTCTCAGAAAATTACATGAATTCTAAAATTTTTTGGAACTTATTGCGTTCGAAATTGTTCGAAAATTCTGAATATTTTGAAAATTAGAGTTTTTCAGAAGATATCGAAGGTATAAGTTTTTTGAAAAATTGAAAATTTTGAATTTGTTTGAGAAATTTGTTGTCGCTTAAAAAAAGGGACGAGAAAACGTCGCCAAAACGTCGCCCTCAACTGGCTAGGGAAACACTCAGAATTTCAATTAAATGTTTTCGAAATTTGGCAATTCGTTGATTTACACATTCGTTTATTTCTTTATTTTGCTGTATGCTATGTACTCATTTTTTGATAAATGTTAATGTATATACGAATCGTTAAAATAAAAGCATATTACATTTCTTTTTCAACAACCATCTTACTTTGTACAACAAACTTTTCCAGATTTCGGATATGGTACTGTAATCAGGTCTGGGGATAAAAATGACTTTATCGTAAACTTGATACAACAGTTTTTGGTCGCATTCCCATGGAGCGTTCGAAGTTCCAATCAAAATAACTCTGTCTTCGTTCAAAATCCCTTTCACTAATTTTCCCAAATCTTTTTTCAGTCTTTTCGGGTCGGTTTTGTCCGTCTTGGGGACTTTTTTCATGAACGTTTTTTCCGCGTTATCGATGTGTATTATCGATGGCTGCAATAATTTCGATACCTGGAAAAGTATAGACTTTAAAATAATTAATATTCGAATTAGTTTGGAAGTTATAATTTTTTAGCACATCCATATCGTAAATCGTAATGGACAAAAACAGCGGTCTTGATGAAAAATCGTGGAAACCTGCGCAAATTTTCATGAAAAAACGAATTGTATAATCCAAAATTCCCAAAGTTCGTATTTGAAAGTTTTGCCAACTTTGTACTGCAGACAAAGATCGAAATTTATCTATTCAAAAATGAGGATTGAAAAAATGAAAAACCTTGGCAACTAAATGTAGCAACATTATCAAGCCCGATTTGCCAGGGTATTTTCCAGCAATACTTGCAGCAGTTAAATCGAATAAAATTGCTCCAAGTTCAGTACAAATCGCGTGTACGAGCATTTTTTTGCCACTTCCTTTGGGCCCGGCAATTAAAACTGATCTTACGAGCGGTGTCAACTCTTTTATCGCTTCGTTTCCCAACGGCAAAATGCAATATTCTGCAACTAACTGTCTGACGTCTCCTGAAATTTTATTTCACACATTTTTGGCATGTGCACCAGAAAAGTTTCATAAATATGCATTTTGAGTGCTCAAATATGAATATAAATAATAATAATATTATATTATTAATAATAATAAAAATGAATCTTTTATTTTTTCAGTTTAGATATTTTTGAATTTTGCTACGTTTGGAACACTGAAATTTTGCATTTTCGAGTTACATACGTATTTTCTATAATATCAGTTTTCGTCATTTTCAATATTCACTGAAAATAAAAATTTATACTTAATTAAATAAATTTTGAGGTTTGAAAAATCGAAATTTTCAATTGCCAAATGTTTCTTTTTTTATATATATATTATTCATAGTTTCATTTTTTCAATGGCAAATTTTGTTTGTCAGAAAAAAAGTACAATTTCCTTATTTTGTTCATATCTGAATCGGAAAATCAATATTTTATATATAATCATTAATTATATCATAATCATTCGATATATCGAAAATAGTATATCGAATTAATATTATATAATGAATGATTATAATGACTACGTATAAAATATCGATTTTTCGATCTATTATTTTCGATCGAAAATAAAGTGGGTCGACCTCAAAAATAGGCCCCCAGTCCTTCTAATTATAATTGTTTTTGAAATCATGTTTTTTAAAGTTTGATACTCGAGGACAAAAATTTTCTTAATTTTCATCGTCATCATTGATATAATTTTCTAGCACATTCAGGATTTAAAGAATACGAACTCAAAATGCAAAAATGTTGTGTACCAAGACTCGGTAAAGTATTTTTATCCATTTCACGAAGATCTGAATTGGCGTAGGATTTTTCCCCTTTAAACGAGTTCAATCGAACTTGAGGATATAACTTGATAACACTATTTGCGACAAGTTCTTCAAATAAGGATTCCGTCGATCTGTCGGGGGTCAAATCTTTCTCTTTTTTCTTTTTATTTTTTTTCCCACTTCGACGCAATCTTTTCGGCGATTTTTTTCCTCTTCGTCCTTTGAACCCTTTGTCTCGGTCCAAAGCTGCTTGCAAAGTTTCGATGTCTCCTGCAGATTCGAAAAAATATTTTTTCGAAAACTAGGCAATTTTTCTAGTTTGACTCCGAAAACGCACAACTAAGTTTGAACATTCCAAAATCGTGGAGTTTTTATCTTCAACATTTATACATTTAGAACCGTAAAAATTCCGTTACAAAAATTAGTTGGAGAAAAATTTATTGGAGTACCCAATTTTTCAAATCATAAAACTGGAAATTTTCGTATTTATAATTCACGAGTTGAAACATATTTTAGACACGTTTCTCGAACAATAATATTCTATAAATCCCTGCTGCATACAATTAATTAATTGTTGTAGTATAAATCCCTAAAAACGACAAATCCTTAATTTGATAATAGTATATTATGTTCCAAAGGGCAAAAAGTTTTTTTGGACGAATGCGAGTTTATAATCCGAGGCGAAGCCGAGGAATATAATCGTATGAGTCCAAAATTGGCACATACGATACTTTACACACCGAAGGCAATAAAAAGGTTTTTCGGGCCCGAGCAGGCCAATAAAGGACCGTTTATTGCACTGAGGTGTATAAAAGAAAAAAAGCGACATTTTTCATTTAAAAAACCTCTCATTTCATTGTCGACATGTATTCTGATTTCGTTTTCGACCAATTTCGTATTTTCGATTTCTATCATGTCTTCGTATGGAAGTTGATGAGGATTCGGCAATTCGTCTTTATTTTTCCAAATGTTTGAATACTCTTGACTGGCTTGAATTATTTCCGATGAAAAATTCGAAACCACAGGTTTCAGTCCATATTCGAATTCGTCTTCGGAATGTTCTGTTTCTATTTCTTTTTTGCCTTTCGACGACCGTTTCGATCTTTTCGATTCTTTAGATGACGTTCCTGTGGATTTGCTTATTGAACTTGCGGCGCCCTATAAAAAGTATACACATTACCATTATTTGCGTAACATGCAATAATGTAACGATTTTGAAAGAAATTACAAAGACGCAACCAGAAATTTCGTTCGGGGGGGGGGGGGGGGAAGGGCTAAGGTGATTTTCACTCAAAATTAATTCAACAAATTTGAAAAGTAAAGTTTTATCAGAGAGTTGCGAAAATTTCCTAAATTCTCAGAATTTTCATAAACGTTTAAAATCTTTAAAATTTGCAAAATCCTCTAAATTTTGAAATTCATCAAAATAGTCGGAAATCTTGGAATATATTAAAAATGTTCCGACTCAACAAAAGTTTTTCGACATTTTATAAATTCGTAAAATTTTGAAAATTTCAAGAATTCCGAAAACTACCTTAATTCTCAAGATTTTCGAAACTATTGAATCTCCAAAAATTCTGAAATTTTTTCAATTCTGAAAATTGACAACATACTGAAAACTTTCGAAATTCTCTAAATTGTTGAAAATCTTGAAACGTTACGAATTATCCGAAATTCTCTAAATTGTTGAAAATCTTGAAACGTTACGAATTATCAAGTTTCTCGAAATGTGAAGAATTCGTAAAATTTTCGTAATTTCAAGAATTATTAAAATATTGCGAATTTTCAGAATTTTTGGAACATTCACAAATCTCTGAAATTTACCCAAATTTTGAAATTCTCGAACTTTCCGAAACTCCAATAACTTCCAAAATCCTCAAAATACTTCAAACTTTGAAATTTCTCAAAATTGTTAAAAATATTCCATATTGTTAAGTTCCTCAAAATGTTAAGAATTCGTAAAATTTTCGTAATTACAAGAATTTTTTGAAAATATTATGAATTTTCAGAATTTGCAAAACTCTTTTACATCTTTGACATTTTCGGAATTTTTGAAATTCCGAAAATTTTCAAACTTTCAAAAACTTGTAAAATTCTCGAAATACTCCAAACTCTGAAAATCCTCAAAATTGTTGAAAATCTTGAAATGCTGAAAACGTTCAAAATTATCGAGTTTCTCGAAATTTGAAGAATTCGTAAAATTTTTGTAATTTCAAGAATTATTAAAATATTGTGCATTTTCAGAATTTTTTGAACATTTACAAATCTCTGAAATTTACCCAAATTTTGAAATTCTCTAGAACTTTTCAAAATTCCAATAACTTCCAAAATCCTCGAAATAGTTCAAACTTTGAAAATTCTCAAAATTGTTTAAAATATTCCAAATTGTTAAGTTCCTCAAAATGTTAGGAATTCGTAAAATTTTCGTAATTCCAAGAAATTTGTGAAAATATTTTGAATTCTTAGAATTTTCAAAACTCTTTTACAACTTTGACATTCTCGAAATTTTCGAAAACTGAAAAAAGTAAAAACTTGTAAAATTTTTGGAATACTCGAAACTCTGAAAATCCTCAAAATTGTTGAAAATCTTGAAATGCTGCAAATGTTCAAAATTATCGAGTTTCTCGAAAACTTTGACACTTGTGAAAATCAATATTTTTTTATTGTTTTCTTTGAAATATACTTTTCTGCAATGTGCTAGATTTTTCAAATTTTCCAGAATTTCGGAAACATGCTGGCTACGTGCTTGAAAGAATATAATATATCTCTTATTCGCATTCGACGTTCATTTTTCCACCTGAGAAGAGAAAATCATTTTGGACCCCCCACTTTCAACCGAAGGAAGTTCCGGAATTTTCCCAGTCTGCAATAAACAGTCATTTATCCATTTGCGAATTTCCAATCGAATATTTTCCTCCATCAGAGCTCCTTTATTTTTTTGGATATTCTCTCGAGTCTCCGCTGACGATTTTTCGAATACTCGTTTGTTTTCCATTTGTTTCTGATGTCTTAGTTGTTGGATTTTTTCCATCTTTTTCATCGTTTCTGATATTTCTTGAGACGCTGGTATCATGCCTGTGAATTTTTTGACCGAACTTGATGCATGCATCGAGTAAGTATTATTCTTATCCACCCTGTGTGTACGATACCAATTAGAAGCATTTCTTCAATTCTTCTTTTGCGAACGTTTCTCCTCGTTGTGTAACCTCGCCAAAGTTTTTGAATTTTGAGAGCAGCTTTCACTTGATCGGTTTCATCTTTTTCGCACGATTCTAATCTGTACGATGATCTTTCGTTCATTGCACGGATTTCTTTTATGAACTGAAATCGGAGTCTGCCTTGTCTCGCTCTTTCGTGTGCCTGGATTATAAAATATATTTTTTAATTTTTCAATACCAGTGGTGGATCTAGGATTCAATCCTGGGGGGGGGGGGGGGGGCTTTGGTTTC
>JAPYZK010003089.1:35-16061 GCA_030522785.1 Platygaster equestris | reverse complement strand
CCAGTAAATGGATATTTTTCGTCCAATACTTCGCTCAAACGGTTTAATTGTTGACAAGAACGTTCCGCCGTTACTGTTTGCTTCGTTTGCAGCAGCTCATGATGCAAAATTCCCTTCCAGTTCCACCATACACAAAGCGTTACTTTATCTGCATGAATTTCTCGTTTCGGAATCGATGTGGAAGGTTGTCCGAGGTCAACATATGATTTCTTCCGCTTCGGATTTTCGAAATAAATCCACTTTTCGTCTCCTGTTACAATTTTCCACAAAAATGACTTTTTATTATGTTTAAGAAGGAGAGAATGGCAAGCATCGATTCGTTCGTTTTTGTTTCCTTCACTCAGTTCGTGCGGAACCCATTTTCCTACCTTTGCAATCTTTCCCATCGCTTTCAAACGTTTGGAAATTGTTGATCGGTCAACTTCAAGCTTTTCTGCCAATTCTTCTTGAGTTCGACATGGATTTTCGTCGAGCAATGCTTGTAGATCCTTGTCTAAATACTTTTCTGGACGACCTTTACATTCATGATCACCCAAACTAAAATCACCACTTTTCAACCGTTTGTGCCGTCTGGTAACAGTTGGACACGTTACTATATGAGCACCAAAAACTGTACACAACGATTCGAAGGCATCTTTCGCCTTTTTTCCTTGTTGAAATTCATAAAGAAGACAATGGCGAAAATGTTCCTTACTTAGCGACTTTGTTGAACTCATTTTCTTCTACGTTGTAGACAGTCAATTGTCAAATCAAATGTCAATTCTTATAGCGCGAGTGTAGCGCCTCCACAACACAAAGAGACGCGGGAAAATTGATATCCAAAATACAGTCTTCAGCTTATCGGAAAAAAGTTACATTTTTTTTCACAGTCCTAATAGTGAGGCTTGCAATTTTGACTTTTCAAATGTCAAGATATAAACGGTTTACAATTTCATTTTGTGGATTCACAAATTATGGATTTTTTATTTGAAAACCTGCACGGAAAATTAATGGCAGCAGTGGCTCGGTTTATAACCTTACTCAGTCCGGTTACGAAAAACGCATAAAGCGTAACCTGACTCATTCCGTGTTTAACCGTAGCGCTGACTGCCATAACCAGACTGAGTCCTGCTGGTATTTCGAAACCTCCGATCTTTGAAACTTAGAAACCTTATTAGTCTCTGAATCGATAACTTTAAAATTCGAATATATACAAACTTTTATATTCTTTTCGATTATTCAAACTCTCAAATTCTTAAAATGTTGACATATTTGAAGTTCCAAAAGTTTCGGAACTTTATAGCTTTATAAGTTCAAAACGCTTCAAAACCTCGGAATTCATCGGAATTAGACGAATACTGACAATGCTGGAATTTCTGAAATTACTAAACTCATGAACTACGAAAATTGACTTAAAAATTCTGAAGCTATCAAAATTTTCGAAGTTCTAGAAGTTTCGGAACTTTGTAACTTCATAAGTTCGAAATGCTTCGGAATTACAAAATTTATCGGAATTTGACAAAAACTGATGATTTCGAAATTTCGAAATTCTCAAACTAATGGGCTTCAGAAATTGACTTAAAAATTCTGGAATTATCCAAATTTCTGAAGCTCCAAAAATTTCGGAACTTAATAACTCCATAAGTTTGAAATGCTTCGAAACCTTGAAATTTATCGGAATTAAACAAATACTAAAATATTGATGCTAAAATTTATAACATTACTGAACTCACGGGCTTCTAAAATTCTTGATTTTTCAAAATTTTTGAACTTTTAAAATTCTCATACCTTCGAAAATCCCAAAATCTAACATCTTTCTAACTTCAAAGTTCTTGAAAATTCCAAAATTCCAACATTCTCATAATCCTCAAGATGTCATAAATGTCCAAATTTTCAAACCTCCATAAGTTCCAAAACTTTAAAAATTCCACAACATCACAACTCCGAAATACCAAACCTGTAATATCATTAAGTATTTCTTCTGAACATTCAATTTTCCAGGCGCCCAAGAACCCTAAAATTCACATATTCCCCCGAAAAATACCAAAATTTCCCCAACTCTCCACAACCAATGACCTTGTAAATTCACCTTCCACATTTCTCCCCCAATCAACCAAAAATAAAAAGTTCGAAATAGTTGGGCTGGAAAGACGAAAACTCAGCCCATTTTTCCGCGAAAAAAATTGTTATCTGTTTCGCTGGGACTAAACTGGCGAATCTTCCTTCGCCGTGCTTTCAGGGTTCGTAAATCAACATTCGCGAAGAATTGCACCCTTCCCGGAATTTAATGTACCAAGTTGTTACGCGCCAAACCGCATTGTTATCCCTTTTGAGTTTCTCGCGCGCGCCGGTTGGTTCTGCCGGCGGCCACTAGATGGCGCATGGGAAAGTTTTCCCACATGACATTTGTAGAGGAAAAGGTACATTTAAACGTTCTTTTGTGCCTTTCTTCCCTCTATGCAGAGTTCGTGGGATTTTCAGATACTTCTTAATTATTCGCATTCCTCTCCGGCTGTTTCCACATCCTTCTTGGGCGCCATTCTAGGCTTCCCGAGACCTTCAACACCCAACTTCCCTTTTCGAGGCGCCATTCTAGACCCTTCAAATCCTTCTCTCTCCATTTATCCCCCTCTCTTCACAACATCGTTGCCGCTCTGATATATTTTTCGACATCGTTGGCGGACCACAACATCCGGGACGACGAGGATCCTTAAGCTGCAGTTTTCGAGTCCCTTCCAACTCCTCCAACGACACGAATTCAAATTCGGGCTTTTTATTCGCGCGCTATCACACCCCTCAGCGACGTGGAACAATTGGTGCCCAACGTGGGGCGCCAATTGTTCCACATCGCTGAGGGGTGTCATCGCGCGCGAATAAAAAGCCCGAATTTGGAGTCGTGTAGTTGAAGGAGAATTGGAGAGGACTCGAAAATTGCAGCTCGGTGTGGTGATCCTCGTTCTCCCGGATGTCGTGGTCTGCCAACGATGTCGAAAAATTCTTTAGAGCGGCAACGATGCTGTGAAGAACGGGGAAGTTATGGAGAGAGAAGCATTCAAGGGGCTTATAATGGCGCCTCGAAAAAGGAAGTTGGATGTTGAAGGTCTCGGGGGCCTGAAACGGCGCCCAAGAAGGATGTGGAAAGAGACGGAGAGCAATGCGGATAACCAAGAAGTATTTAAAAATTTCACTAACTCTACTCAGAGGTAGCGTCTTCATCGCTTAACCGAAGGGTGAAGAAAGGCACAAATGAGCGTTCGAATCTACCTTGTCCACTACAATTTTCATGTGGGAAAACTTTTACGCGCGCCATCTAGTAACCGCTGGCAGAACCAACTGGCGCGCGCGGGAAATTCAAACGGGATAAAAAACGCTGGCGCGTAACAATTGATGGAAAAGCTCCCTTCTTGAATTTTCCCCTCAAAAATCACCAATAATTGTCAATTTTATTTTTCTTCGAGATTTCTACTCATTTTACCGATATTCCAAAAATTCAATAACTTTTCCATAAAGATCGAAAAAAGCGGAAGAAATCTATATTCCAAAATTCCAAAATTTTTTTAATTGTTTAAGCACTTCTATAATTTTCTAAAATTCTCCAAAAAACTGCATTAAGCAACTGACAATTTTAATTGAGATACACGATTCCGAAGTATTCCGAAAATTGAAAAATTTTTGAAATTTCTCAAAACTCTCTCTTCCACTACACTTAACTACTTTCCAATATCGATTCCTATCCGAAAAAACAAGATACCGTTGAAAAACTCGGCGCCAGCTTTAACAACGACATTTTTTCATTGCGATATGAAATTTTAACGCCTCTAGGTTGCGCGCTGTAAAGATAGTTATTGTTTTCATTGTCGCGAATTTTACGGTTTCCGATTGATGCGGCGACTTCACGCGGTGAACGTAAAGATTTTTTGAAGCGTTGAATAAACCCAGCAATAACGCGGCGCTCGGATCATGAAAAGTTACAGAAATCAATCGTATTTTTCCAAAAAGATTTGGTATTTTTTCAAACAATTTTCAAGTTTCAAGACATTTTACACAAGATCGAACAAACTATCCAGAAATCAGTGTAAAATTCAGAAAACTAATCATAATTTTCAGAAGAAAAAAACAGGTTTGAATTTTACCCAATTCACTATCGAAAATTATTGAAAATTCATTGGTATCCCAAAAAATGTTTCCAGATTCTTGGATTTTTCAAGATTCGGTATTTTTTCAAACATTTTTCAAATTCCAAGATATTTTGGACTAGATTGAACAAACTATCCAGAAATCAGTGTTAAATTCAGAAAAATATTTTTATTGAAAGCAAATTTGAAACTCCACCTAATTCACTATCAAAAATCACTGGAAAAACATTGATATCCTGAAAAAAATTTTACATCAACTGTAATCATCGAAAAAATCTCGCAAAGCCCTTTTTTGGCGCAATAGAGCTTATTTCCATCATTAACCGGTTCATTTTGGCGTAGCATGGGCTTTGATCTCGTCACTCGCGATAAAATGAAGCCATTCAAAAACCGTTCGCGATCATTTCACGGATTTACGTCCTATCTCTTTGACGATCAAAGGGCTTTTCCCTTCAAAAAGCTGGGAGTTTGTTAAAAAATTTGTTCGCTGGAAATTGTACTTTTACAAGCTAGCTACATTATATTTTGTAAATGTACTCCATTTTTTTATTTATGTACATATTGAAGGTAAAAAATGTGGCGAGAGAAAAGTTAAAATGAAATTCACACGTTTAATTTTAATTTGAAATTAAACGAAATGTAGTGAGTTTAAAGTTGGATAATGAACATGGTTTTGTTTGAACTGGAAACAAAGGAAAATTTGATAAATAATTAATTCAATTGTTGCAGAATGCGTTTAAAATGTGGATGAATGGAACATTATTTCATTACTTCAGGAATTAAAATAGTTTCATGTTATTAATTTTAAGTTGTTCAATTTTCGTTCGTGGAATGAAATTTTCTTTTAAATTTTGAAACTATGTTAATTTTCGCTGCAGAGAAAAATTTATTTCTCAACTTTAACCAATTTTTCAGAATTGCAAGTAAATGATGGAAAATGTCGAAAAATTATTATTGATTAAATTTGTACTCTGGAATTTCAAAAAAACAAAAAACAAACAAACAAACAAACAAAATGTTCAAATATTTAGAAAATTTATTGAATAATTATCTTTTCTTATTAAAAAATTTTTCTAAACTTTTTTTCTGAATTCAAAAAAATGTTCATTTTCGCTGCAAAGAGAATTTTATTCCACAACTTTAACTAATTTTTCAGAAAATTGCAAGAAAACGGTAAAAAATGTCTAAAAAGTATTATCAATAAAATTTGTACTCCGAAATTCCAGAAAAGAAAAACCAAAAACAAAAATACAAAATGTCCGGGAATTTAGAAAATTCATTCAATAATAAACTTATTCTTCCAAATTTAAAACGATGTTAATTTTCGCTGCAGAGAAAAATTTATTTTACAACTTCAACCAATTTTCCAGGAAATTGCAAGAAAATGATGAAAAATTTCGAAAAATTAGTATTAATAAAATTTGAACTCCGAAATTTCCAAAAAAAAATATATATATATATATGTACATATGTGTACAAAATGTTAAGAGATTTAGAAAATTTATTAAATAATGAACTTTTCTTTTAAATAAACTTTTCCTTTAAATTTAAAACAATGTTGATTTTCGCTACGGAGAAAAATGTATTCCACAACTTTAACTAATTTTTCAGAAAATTACATGAAAATTATAAAAATGTCGAAAAATTATAATCAATAAAATTTGTACTCCGAAATTTCAAAAAAAAAAAAAAAAAAAAAAAAAGCAGTAATGTAGAAAATTCATTAAATAATAAACTTCACTTTTAAATAAACTTTACCTTCAAATTCAGAAAAATGTCAATTTTTGCTGCGGAGAAAAATGTATTTCACAACTTCAATCAATTTTTCAGGAAATGGTAAGAAAATGATGAAAAACTTCGAAAAATTATCATCAATAAAATTTGTACCTCGAAATTTCAAATAAAAAAATACAAAATGTTCGGAAAATTAGAAAATTGATTAAATAATAAACTTGTCTTTCGAATAAACTTTTTTTTCGAATAAACTTTTATTTTAAATTCAAAACAATGTTAATTTTTGCTGCAGAGAAAAATTTATTTCACAACTTCAATCAATTTTTCAGGGAATTACAAGAAAATTATAAAAAATGTCGAAAAATTATAATCAATAAAATTTGTATCTGAAATTCTAAACAAAAAAAAAAATGTCTAGTAATTTAGAAAATTCATTAAATAATAAACTTCCTTTTTAAATAAACTTTACTTTCAAATTTAAAAAAATGTTAATTTTCGCTGCAGAGAAAAATTTACTCCCCAACTCCAACTAATTTTGCAGGAAATTGTAAGAAAATGATGAAAAATGTCGAAAAATTACTGTCAATAAAATGTGTACTCCGAAATATCAAAAAATACAAAATGTTCCGAGATTTAGAAAATTGATCAAATAATAAACTTTTCTTTTGAATGAACTTTCCTTTCAAATTCGATATAATGTTCATTTTCGCTGCAGAAAAAAATTAATTTCACAACTTTAACCAATTTTTCAGAAAACTGTAAGATAGTGATCAAAAATGTCGAATAATTATTATTAATAAAATTTGTACTGCGAATTTTCCGAAATTGAAAAAAATGAATACATTTGAAAATTCAGAAAATTCATTAAATAATGAACTTTTCTTCCCAATCAACTTTTCTTTAAAATCCAAAACAATGTCAATTTTCGCAGCAAACAAAGATAAATTTTACCAATTCAACCAATTACATACTCAAAAAACTGCGAGTAAATGACAAAAAATTTTGAAAAATTATCATCAATAAAATTTGAAGTCCAAAATGTCATAAAAAAAAATAAATATATATGTATATATATTCCAAAATTTAGGAAATTCGTTGAATAATAGACTTGTCTTTCGAATAAACTTTTCTTTTAAATCCAAAACAATGTCAATTTTCGCAGGGAACAAAAATAAATTTCACCAATTTAACCAATTATTCAAAAAACAGCGAGTAAATGATGGAAAATGTCGAAAAATAATCATTTATAAAACTAATACTCCTAAATTTCGAAAAAAAAAAACGAATTATCCAAAAATTCATAAAATCCATAAAAATGCCAAGTTTCTGAATATTCAACTAAAATTCAGATAGAAATTTTTTTCCGATCCCTCCAAAATTGCCCATTTTACCCCAATCGTTTCCATCTTTTACCCTCGACGTAACCACCTAACCCGTCCTAACCCAAAAATCCCGGTAAATCCGCGACAATCTCCCATAATGCGATATCCATGGGTGAGAATTTATGGGGGGGTTTTACTCGTGGATTTTCCGTATCGTCTTCTGATTAACGAATACTGGAAACTCGAGGAATCTATCATCTCGGCGCCAAAGTTGGCAACGATAAACGACCGAGCAAGTGAACGAACATAAGCGTTATCGTCGCATTTTTCAATGTGGCCCGCGGAAATTGCTGGCTCGTCAATTTTGGGATAGGAAAGAATCTGGTAAAGGGAATAATGATGAATAAAATAAAATTTTCGTTACGAGTTCAACTATTTTGAGTGAACAAGCAAAAAATTAAATTCATGAATTTAGCACATTGAAAAAAAGTATATTTTAGAGGAAAAAAGTGGAACAATGCTGATTTTAACGAATGCAAAAGTTTTTGGAAAAGTTTATAGTTTTTAAATTTTTAACATTTTCAACTTTTCAAGATTTTTGAAAGTTTCGGGGATTTTCAGAGTTTGGAGGATTACGAGGATTTGAGAAGTTTTGACTTGTTTGGAAATTTCGATAGTTTTGGGAATTTTTTAGTAGTGAAAGAGTTTTAGGAATTTTGAATATTTCCGATATTTTCATAATTGTTGGCATTACGAAGACTTTACAAATTTCTGTCATTTTGAGAAACTGAATAATTTGGAATATATTTAACGTTTTGAGATTTTCAACAATTTCGAGAATTTTCGAAGTTTGAAGTATTTTGAGAATTTTGGAAATTTCGAGGATTTTGAAATTTTACGTATATTTCGGAGATTTGTAGAAGTTTCGAAAATTCTACGAATTTACGATATTTTCAGAATTCTTGAAATTATGAAAATTACACGAATTCTCTACATTTCGAGAAACTTGATAATTTGAAACATTTTGAGATTTTTACTAATGTAGTGAATTTTGACAATTTTGAGTATTTCGAAAATTTTCGAACTTACGAAAATTCCAGAAATTTCAGAGATCCAGAAAAGCTTTGAATATCTCGAGAATTCAGGCAGTTTTCATAGTTCTCAAAAGTCTAAAAATTTTGGAAATTTCAAAGTTGTGAAAGGGTTCAAAAAATTTTGAAAATTTACAATATTTTCAGAATTCTTTGCATAATTCCATATAATAATAATTATTCCGAAGATTTTACGAATTTCTGAAATATCTAGAAATTTGATAATTCAGAATATATCAAACATTCTAAGATTTCCAACAATTTTATTATGAGAATTTCCGAAGTTTCAAGTATTTTGAGGATTTTTATAGTTATTGGTATTTTGGAAATTCGGAGGATTTGACATTTTTCGTGAATGTGAGAGATTTAAAGAGGTTTCGAAAATTCTGAAAATTTTTAATATTTTCATAATTCTTGACATAACGGAAATTTCATGAATTTTTCACATTTCGAGAAACCTGATAATTGGGAACATTTTGAGATTTTTGATAATGTAGAGAATTTTGACAGTTTTAAGTATGTCGAAAATTTTTGAAGTTACGAAAATTCTAGAAATTCCAGAGATCTAAAAAAGTTTTGAGAATCTCAAGAATGCAGGCAGGTTTTATAATTTCTGAAATTTTGAAGATTTTGAAAATTTGAAAGTTGTGAAAGAGTTTCAGAAGTTCTGAAAATTAACGATATTTTCATAATAAAATTCTTGAAATTACAAAGATTTTACAAATTCCTAAAATTTCGAGAAACTTATCAATTCAAAATATATCTCACATTTCAAGATTTTGAACAATTCTGAGAATTTTTAAAGTTTGAAGTAGTTCGAGGATTTTGGTGGTTATTAGAATTTTGAAAATTTCGAGAATCACAAAATTTTTCGTAAATTTCAGAGTTTGTAGAAGTTTTGGAAAATTCTACGAATACTCGATATTTTCATAATTCTGGGGATTACGAAAATCTCACGAATTTTTCACATTTCGAGGAACTTGATAATTTGGAAGATTCCAAGATTTTTGAGAATGTAAAGTATTTCGACAGTTTTTAGTATTTCGACAATTTTTAAAATTCCGAAAATTCTAGAAATTCCAGAGATCAGAAAAAGTTTTGAAAATCTGGACAATTCAGGCAGTTTCTATAATTCTTAAAATTTTGGAGATTTGGAAAATTTCGAAGTTGTAAAAGAGTTTAGAAAATTTCAAAAATTCACATTGTTTTTATAATTTTTGAAATTACAAAGATTTTACAAATTCCTTACATTTCGAGAAACTTATTGATTTGTAATATATTTAACATTTCAAGATTTTGAACAATTCTAAGAATTTCGAAAGTTTGAAGAATTTCGAGGATTTTGGTGATTATTGCAATCATGAAAAATTGAAGAATTCGAAAATCTTCGTAAAGTTCAGAGTTTGTAGAAGTTTCAAAAATTCTACAAATTGACAATATTTTCATAATTTTCCAAATTACGAAAATTTCACAAATTCTTCACATTTTAAGAAACCAGATAATAATTCAGGGCGTTTCAAGATTTTTCATAATGTAGAAAATTTCAACAGTTTATAGTATTTCGACAGTTTTTAGAATTCCAAAAATTGCAGAAGTTTCAGAGATCCAAAAAAGTTGTGAAAATCTTGAGAATTCAGGCAGTTTTCATAATTCTTGAAATTCCAAAAATTTGACGAATTCCCAAAATTTCAATAAACTTTTGTTCAGTTGGAACATTTTTAATATATTCCAAGATATTCGACCATTTTAAAGAATTTCAAACTTTAGCAGATTTTGAAAGTTTTCAAACTTTTTAAAATTTCTACAATTACGAAAATTTTGAAAATATTAATGAATCGTAAAAGTTTTGAAATTATGAAAATTTACAATATTTTCATGATTCTTAAAGTTACGAAAATTTTATAAATTCTTCACATATCGAGAGCTCGATAATTTGAGACATTTTAAGATTTTCAATAATTCAGAGAATTTCAAAAGAATTCCGAGTGTTGTTAGTATTTTGAAAATTTTCAAAATTCCGAAAATTTTAAACATTTCAGAGATTTAAAAAAGTTCCAAAAATCTTGAAAATTGAGGCAGTTTTCTGGAATGTCCAGAAACTTTTGTTTAGTTGAAACATTTTCAACATATTCCAAGATTTTCGACTATTTTTATTAATTTCAAAGTTCAGAGGATTTCGAAAATGTTCAAATTTTTTAAAATTTGCGAAAATTCAAAAATTCCGAATATTTTATAAATTCCAGAGATTTGAAAAACTTTCGTAAATTCTGAAAATCCACAATATTTCCATCATCACCGAAATTCCGGACATTTTACGAATTTATGAAACTTCGAGAAACTCGATAATTTCGAACATTTCGAACATTTCAAGGTTTTAAAAAATGGCGCAAATCTTGAAAGTGACCAGTACTTTGAGAATTTCGGAAGTCTACATAACTGCGACAGTTTCAAAAATTTTAAAAATTGTCGGAAATCCATACATCTCAAATAGTTTCTCAAATTCTGAGAATTCATTAAATGTTCATGATTCTTCAATGAAAATTCACTTCATGAATTCGTTAAATTAATTTCAAGTACAAATCCCCTTAACCTCCCCCCCCCCTTCCCACGAAATTTCTGTCTACATCCTTGAAATAAAAAGTAAACCTAAATCCTTAACTCCAAAATTTCAGATTTCTAATGATTCAATGATTCATTAATTCACTCACAAGCTTCACGTCAAATAAATCCAACAAAACGACCCCAAAGCCTCGGGAATTCAGAATCGTAATTTCCAAACTACATTTCTATCCTCGTTCGTAATTCTATTTCATCTCGAATAAGCACGAACGAGGCAAGTTCGAAAGCTATCGCGGCAAACTTCGTTCCGTTGAAAAGTTCCGATTGTTTTTCGCTCGTCTTAGTGACAGTTGAACACAGTTCAAAATTCTTTGGGCCAACTTTCCAAAATTTGCAAGTTGTAAAAGAAAGTGCGACGCGAAAACTCTCGTGTAACAAGCACGAATAAGTGGAACAATGGAGGAGCTCGTGAAGAAAGCGCAAGAATTGCTCGCCGAAATGTCTAAGGTTTTACTTGAGACCTTGGAAAACGAGTTGAATCAAATTTTGGATTATGAAGGAAAAGCTACGACATTGGTACTAGATTAGAGTATATAAGACTAAAATTAAAAAAATATACAAGTTACGAAAAAAAAAACCTTATTGATTTTTTTAAACCTTATACGCGATTTTTATAAAAATTGTTATAAGGACGTTATTATGAAAGTATGATGAAATTTTCATTTTTTGTAAAGTAGTTCTATGAAAATTGTAGGAATGAAATTTTTTTTTCAAAATTTTTGAAAATATGAAAAAAGTTTTCCAACCTTTTTTAGATCATTTTGCTGATGTATGTACCATTTTTATCAGTTGATAAGGCTCTGGCTTGAATTTCGTTTGAAAAGAGATGAAAAAAATTTTTTAAAGTTAGTGGGATTCGAACTTGCGACTTTTGCATTAGAAACAAGACAGTTAACTTTTTTGTCCATGAAATCTCTGCTAATTTACATGTGTATTTTCAATTTGAGTTGGAGAATTTCCAAATCCTATAAAATCATATGTTTTCACGTTCTATAATTGCTAGAAAACGTTAGAAACATGATTTTCAATTACCTTGTGTAATAAAATAGTATAGTATGCTCCAAAGGGCGAAAAGTTTTATTGGACGAATGCGAGTTTATACTCCGAGGCGAAGCCGAGGAATATAATCGTATGAGTCCAAAATAACTTTTTACCCTTTGGAACATACGATACTTTATACACCGAAGGCAATAAAAAGGTTTTGCGGGCCCGAGCAGGCCAATAAAGGACCGTTTATTCCACTGAGGTGTATGAACGTATGATATATGACTATCAAAAATTAAAAAAATTGAATTTTCCATGAAAGTCGCAAAGTTTCCATAAAAATGGAGGTGTGATGGGCAAACTCGGAGGCTTTGAATGGTTTTATGAAAAAACAGATGAATTTTTTGATAATTTCGCTTAGTTTTATAGAAAATTTTTTTTCAAACAGTGTTTATAAAACCACTGTATGAAAAAACTAAAATTTCATGGAATTTGCATAAAATCAACCTTATAAATAACAAATTTTCATGAATAATTTGCTCATTTTATAACAATTTTGCCCCTTTTTATACAAACTGAAATCACTAAGCTGGTTACTAACCTAGCTCTCCCTGATCGATATAATTCAGAATCTTGTAAATTTGTAATAGTGTATTGCCACACTCGCTACGCTCGTGAGGCAATCTCCACGCTCGAGGAGTCTCCTCTTTCTCCCACTAGTCGCACACAATATTTTATTCAACAACCGCGAGAAATATATTATTTCACGGCCCTGCTGAGAGGGGGGAGGAAATAATGGGTTACCTGATTGATTGACGCAACAATCGCCCTTAGAGCTTTGCTGCGTACTTTAGGGAGTCAAAAAATAATCATCCCTTTCATTGCTTTGATTTTCATCGGGATTGATTATGACTGTATTCGATACTTTTGTATAAAACAACAAAAACATTGCAGCAATACACAGTTCTGTAATTTTGAGGTTAGGGCTGGGGAGTTTGACGTTTCGATATATGTCGAGTCGCTCGTCCGCTATCTTCTTCCCATTATCCGTGCGTAAACGGTCGCTAAACTGAGCGCGAGTGAGTAAATAGCTATAAGTCGTTAAGATAAGCGTGGGCGAAGAGCTTATTCGCCCACTAGTGGGCGAAGGAGTTCATCACTCGCATGCCATACGTCAACAATCAGGTAATCCATTATTTCGTCCACTGTCAGCAGGGTCACGAAATTATATATTTCTCGCGGGCGTTGAATAATAGTACATTGTTGTGCAAGCTGGCATTGGTGATTTTGACGAAATGAAGAGTTGTGGCACGAATTGAAGGCGAGTGCCGCAATCATGTCGTCAAAATCGACAATTGCCAGCGTGCGCAACACATTTCTACTCCGCGGTATAACAAACGTTCGCAATTTTTTATGAATTGACTAGAAGGCTTCGCCCCGCCCAATTAACAGTTTTTTCTGCTTTTTCGGAAAAATATCCACGCATACCTTAACAGTTAGTTTTGGACCGGTTATTTTTCGTTGTACAACGAAGTGAACATTCACTCACCTGGAACAAAAAGAAAAAACAACAAAAATTAACACGATTTCATTGTAGTCATCATATTTTCCTGTAATTAATATATATATATATATACTAGAGAACTTCACCCCCTGGACCCCCATTCAGGTTTTCATCTATTTTCATCCAACCAATCAATTTTAACTAATCAATCACTTTGAATGTTCGTGCAAACGTTTCATCCGTGCGAAATTTATAATCATTATTAGGAATCAATGAATATGAACAGAAATGTATTGAAAATTATTTGAAATCGATGAAAATTGACAGAACACTCTAGGGATTGGTGATAATTAATGGGAATAAATGAAAATGAGAAGTAATACATAAGAATGTACAAAAATAAAATAAAAGTTAACAGCAATAGATATAAAAAAAATTGAAATAAATGAGAATCGATAGGAATCGATATTTGACGGGAATAATGCTGATTAGTGAGAATTAAAAATAATTCATGACAATAAATGAGAGTTTATGGGAATCAACAAGAATTTATCGAAAACAATTCTAATTGGTTTGATGTATATAGACAAAATCAATGGAAATTGATAGAAGTAGATAGAAATCGATAATAGTTGATATAAATCAATGGGAATTAATGGAAATTGGTAAGAATCGATGGAAATTGATGGGAATCGACGGAAATCAAGAGGAAGTGATGGACCTCAACGGAAATGAAAGTAATTCTACGTAAATTGATGGAAATAAATGATCGCCGATAGTAATCGATGAGAATCTATAGAAATCAATGGAAATTGATGGAAATTGATTAAAATCTACAGGAATTGACGGAAATTGATAGGAATCGACGAAAATCAATGGAAATCGATAGGAATTCATGGAAATCCATGATAAATAATTATAAGTTATAGAAATGTGCAGGAATTGATGGGAATCGATGGAAATCTGTAGAAATCGATAGGAATCTATGGGAATCAATGGCAATTGATGAAAACTCATGGGAAATGATAGGAATTCAGAAGAGTTCATGGAAATCGACAGTAATTTATGGAAATTGATATAAAATGATGAAAAATGATAAAAGTTCATGGGAAATTTATTAAAAAAGACAGGAAATGATTGAAACGCATGGGAAATAATGAAAATTCATAGGAATGAATGGAAATTGATGGAAATCTACAGAAATTGACGGAAATTTATAAGAATCGACGAAAATTAATGGAATCCGATGGGAGTTCATGGAAATCCATGAGAAATAATGAGAATTCATAGAAATGTGCAGAAATTGATAGGAATTGATGGGAATCTGTAGGAATCGATAGGAATTCATGGGAATCAATGGCGATCGATAAAGACTCATGGGAAATGATAGGGATTCATAAGAGTTCATGGAAATCGATGGAAATTTATAGAACTTAATAGGAAATGATGAAAAATAATGAAAATCCATGGGAAATTTATAAAAGAGGATAGGAAATGACAAAAACGTATAGGAAATAATGGGAATCCATAGGAATCGATGGTAAAGAATAGAAATCAATGAGAATCTATGGAAATGAATTGGAGTTCATTGAAATTGCTGGGGATAGATGAGAATCGATAGGAATTGTAATATAGTAAATTCATAGGAATTGATTATAGAAATCGATGAGAATTCATGGAAAAGGATGATAAATGATAGGAATGTATAGGAATTAATGGAAGTCAATGTACAAAGATAATAATTCCTCAGAATTAATGAGAAATTACGGGAGCTGATGTAAGATAATAGGAATTATTGGGAAATAATGGCAATCGATAGAAAATGATGGGAATTTATGGTGAATTACGGGAAATGTTGCGAATCTATGGAAATTCATGGGAAATCAAAATCCATAGGAAATGATAGGTATTGATAAGAAATGTTGGGAATCTATGGGAATTGATAGCAATCGATGGGAATTCATGGGAAATGTTAAGAATCTATGAAAATTGATAGGAAATGATGGCCATCGATGGGAAATAACGAAAATCGATAGACATTGTAAGGAACCTATAGAAATTGATGGCAATCGATGGGAATTCATGGGGAATGTTGAGAATCTATGAAAATTGATGGTAAATGATGGCAATCGATTGGAAATGATGACAATCGATGGGGAATGATAAGAATCGATGTAAATTGTAAGAAGTCTATAGGAATTGACGGCAATCAATGGGAATTAATGAGAAATGATGGGAAGTGTTGGGAGTATATGGAAATTGATAGAAAATGATAGCTATCGATGGGGGATGATAGAAATCGATAGAAATTGTAAGGAATCTATAGGAATTGATAGCAATCGATGGGAATTCATGGGGAATGTTGAGAATCTATGAAAATTGATGGGAAATAATGACAGTCGATGGTAAATGATGACAATCGATAGAAATTGTAAGGAATCTATAGGAACTGACAGCAATCGATGAGAATTCATGGAAAATGATGGGAAATGTTGGGAATCTATGAAAATCGATAGGAAATGATGGCAATCGATGAGAAATGATAGGAATCGATAGAAATTGTGAGGAATCTATAGGAATTGATAGCAATCGATGAGAATTCACGGGAAATAATAGAAAATTTTGGGAATCTGTGAAAATTGGTAGGAAATGATGGC
>JAPYZK010003087.1:0-12594 GCA_030522785.1 Platygaster equestris | reverse complement strand
AATTTTTTAACGTATTAATTACTTAATTTTTTCGACGTAAGTGAAGGTTATTTCTCCAAAATCTTTTTCAAAAAACTTCCGAAGAATTCGAAAATCACGAAAAAATCTCTAAAAACACACAAAAACAGTAATAATTCTTTATTTGAGCGCAACTAATCGAATGTGCAAATTAAATGGGCGCCAAAATCCGAATAAATCGATTTCGAGATATTTTTCATTTCTAAATATAAAATAACAAAATAACGATGTTGACCTTAATTTTTTTTAGTATCGGAAAATTTCTCAATTTTTCAATTTTCGCAGAAAGTGGAAGGCCGAAACTGGAAATGTCCACTTGCGTCGCAGTGCTCACTGCTTTGACTTGGTTACTAGTCATCTTAACTATGCCGTTTTCTCTGTTTTTTTGCATTAAGGTAAATTTCTGATTAAACTCTATTTATGGGTGGCAATTAGTTGCATTGTGTTTTCATTTCTTCAGTGCGTGCAAGAATACGAAAGGGCGGTCGTTTTCAGACTCGGGCGACTTCGTTCTGGCAGAGCCAAGGGACCAGGTAATTTTTTTCATTACTTACGAAATTGGAGATTTGAATAATTTTATGCATTTTCAAAAATTTTTTCAACAATGCTAGACAAAAAATGTTTCGGGGAAATTTCGTCAACTTTTCATTCTTTCGAAAAACTTCGTAGAATTCGAAAAGTTTTACGAAACTGAAGGATTTTTCGCAATTGTTGAAAATACCTATGGATTTTTGGAGGAACTCATACACTTTTTAGGGAACTTATAATGTTTTATAAGGTGCTCTAAAAGGCATTTGAAAAACGTCATAAGATATAAATAATGAGTTTCCTATTTTCAGGCGTCATTTTCATCCTACCATGCATCGATTGTTTCAAGCTTGTAGACTGCCGAACTACATCTTTCGATATTTTGCCACAAGATAAGAAACTTTCTTTTCTCAGTAGTAAATAATTATACGCCCTGATACGATCGTTTTCGATCACAAAACGATCACGTACACAATTTTACAAGCAAAAATGCACTGTTTAGTGAAATTGAAAAATTTCACAAAATATGTGGATACGGTCTTTTGTTGAGAATGTCGACATTTCAAAATAATGAAACCTTCATCAAAATGGGAATTCCAAATAATTCGAAATCGCAGACTTTCAAATTATCGTTAAAAGTATCCAAAACTCCCATGGCCAGCTGGGAGCGGCGAAATTTCGACGCCAAAACGTCTCCAAAAGGCAATGTTTAGGCGACGTTTCAGTCACTGTGTAAGATCATCAAAAAATTAATTTTAGAGCGTTTTTCCAACAAAATTAATTGAATTTTCACTCGGTAGAATCTTTATATGCTTATATACAATCTTTGATAATTGTATTTTTAATCGTTTTTTGCAAAATTTGCAAAATATGAGTTCTAAAAATGTGAAAATTCAGAGTTTCTTAGAAATTTTTAGAATTTCAAGTTTTTTCGGAATTTAAAACTATTGGTTTTTCTGAGAAATTCGAATTAGATTTTTTTCGAAAATTTTGGAAATTGTTAGATTTTAGAAACATTCGTAAATTTCAGGTTTTTTTGAATGAAAAAATTCTGAGTTTCTTGGAAATGTGAAAATTTGTAGTTCTACAACAGATTCGCAAATTTTGAGGTTTTTCTGAAAATTTGGATGTTTTGGATTTATCGAAAAATTGAACATTCAGAGTTGTATGGAAATGTTGAAAATTGCTAGTTTTTGAAAACAATCAAAATTTTTAAATTTTTCATGAAAAAATTTGATGTTTTTCACAAAAATCGAAAAATTATGAGATTTTTGAACAAGTTGAAAAATCGAGTTTTTAAAAAAATTCAAGTTTTTCGAAAAGTTTGAAAATCTTCACGTTTTCCGACAATTTTCAAATTTTTGTATCCCTTCAAAAATATGAATAATGTCCAAAGTTTTTCGGAAATTTTTCAAATTGTATGATTTTATTTTGATTTCAAAATTCTAGTTTTTATGAAACATTCGAAAATTTTCTAGTTGTTAGAAAATTACACGAATCCTACATTTTTTTTGTAATTCATTAAGTTCGAAATCGTTTCAAAATTCTGGATGTTTTCAGTTCCTCGAAAATCTATAGAATTCGAGTTTTTCAAAAGTATTGGAGAGCTTAAAAGTTCTTTGGAAAATGAAAAATTTGTATTCGTTTTAAAAACTTTTCGTAGCCTCGAAAAGGGCGACGAGAAAACGTCGCCTAAACGTCGCCCTCAACTAGCTAGGGTCGTAATAAATTAAAATTTTTTGTGACTATGCACAGGTTCTAACAAAAGACAGTGTAACCGTTTACGTCGACGCGGTTTTGTACTACCGAGTGTACAACGCAACTATGTCCGTTTCAAACGTCAAAAATGTCCACCACAGTACAAGATTGCTCGCGCAGACGACCCTGCGCAACATCATGGGTACCAGACCATTACACGACATTTTGAGCGAGCGCGCGATCGTATCCGATAACGTACAGGTAACAAAAAATATTCTCGAAAACTCATCAATTTTATCGTATACACTGTAACGAAAAAGACGATCTTAGTATGAATTTCCCGCCACGTACATAAATTTTGAATTTGAACTTCCAAGATGGCCGATGAAGGAAGGACTACCGATATTCGAGAGATCGAGGTATCGATTTTAATCGAGACAACTTTTGCATTGCGATTTAGTTGGAAAGATATTTGAACGAATTTTTTTGATTACTAAAAATGTTGTGGAAATATGGTCTGACGGCTTCTGAGGTATTCGAAGGTAGGTTTTAGAGATAACCTAACCTGAAATTCTGCAGAAGCCGGCTGAATCTGACTTTTGAAGGTGTTTGAATGAAGAGTTGTGGCTAGCACAATTTTTGGTTTTGTTTATTTATCGGAAGGATTGGCGATGGATTGGAAAAACATTGTTGAATGCAGTATAACTTTTACACTTGAGTGAGATGTTTACGTAAAATATTCGCGTCTTTATAATCGCGGATGGGTCAAAATATAATATTATTTATATTGAAAACGTGCCGTTTTGTTGGGAATTTTGTCTGTGGTTTGGAATCAAGAAAAAATATAAGTTAAATCTATACGACTGCAATCCGAAAAAAGGCGCGGGAGTTGAAAAAGCGTTAATGACCGTTACGACCGTTACAGCCCCTGAAAGTAGGCAACGCCGGATTCACGTGTCGCTGGTTCTGATATGTTTTTTTCTATAAAATTTATCAAGAAATGTTGAAAATGTTATACACGTCATTTTTCATCGTTCGATAATAAATAGAGTCCAATTATATATATATAGTGAGGTAATTTTGTAGAAAAACCAATTTTCAATGGCCGAATATACATAATTATTACGAGATGAATTGAAAAGACTCCCACATAATTTCCGTTCCGATATTATAAAAATTTCCATTATTTTTCAGGATTTTGGGAAAATTCCCATATTTTGGGGGGATTTCAGAGATGATTTCGAAAAATTTTTTCGGATCTTAAAAAAGTAATGAATTTGACAAATTGACAACCTGTCGAAAATTAATTTACTCGATATGTAAAGTTTTCAAAAACTATAAGACTTTTTCCATTTATATGTTGAAGAATTTGTGTATTTATTGAAAAATTTTGTGCTTTCTCGAAATTCCGAAACTTTAAAATAAGAAAAACGTCGAAATTCTTCTATTTTAAACCTGACAACTTCCGAAAATTCCAAAACATTAAAAAATATAAACCTCAACAACTTTTCAATTTTGAAATTCTTTAAAACTTAAGAACTTGAAAATGCCTCGGAATTCTAGAATTTTATACATTTCCATAGCACCAAAAGTTCTAAAACTTCGAAATTTCGAAATGCTTGAAACCTTCGAAATTCGCCCAAAATCTTAAAGACTTTAACATTTCGAAAATTCCGCTAATGTTTTCCCGAATTTTCCTTTCTTCGTCGAAATTTTCATGTAAAACGAAAGGAAAATCGAACGAAATCGAACAGATAAAAACACAGATCGAAATTATGAGTACGAGAAATGCTGTAAAAAAATACATATTATTTATGAACGTTGCAGATGAAGCTCGATGAAGCAACAGACAAATGGGGAATCAAAGTCGAACGCGTTGAAATGTAAAGAAAAATCCTAATAACTTGAATCAGAATACATCATTCCGACTGAAAATGGAATAACGACTTTTTTACAGCAAAGACGTGCGTTTGCCGCAATCTTTGCAAAGAGCAATGGCTGCCGAAGCGGAAGCCGCGCGAGAAGCGCGTGCCAAAGTGAGTTTCGACGAGACTTATCGCACTATTTAAATAAGATATGTCCTGTTTTCGAAATTACTACAAACAATGTTTAAATTATCCTTTTTTTCTCATCATCACTTTGAATATCAAAGTAAAGCCCCGACGCACTCGGCGAAATAATTGTTAAAAATGTAGAAAAGCTAAAAAACATCGATACACAGAAAAATATCGATACTCATGAAAAATATCGATGCTCACAAAAAACATCGGTGTCCAGAAAATTATTGTCAATCGACACTCATAAAAACATCGTCATATTTCCTCCCCAGTTGAATTATTAGCCAAATACACAAATATTATATTTATCGATCTTTTAAAAAACATAGATATACATGCTACAGTATGTTCCATTAATGCCTCACCTATCCATATATCGATATTGTATCTTGGGTATATCTATATATATTACATTTTACATTGTCGCTTATGAGTGATCGATATATTTCGATATATCGATAGGTGTAGGCATTAATGGAACGTACTGTACAAGAGTACATATTTTTTATCGATGTTCAGCATGTCCGAATTTTTTACCCTTTCTCATCAGCCAATCACAGCATTTCGCGGGGACATTTCCGAACAATTTGTGTAAATTCTTCCCGATTCTCAGTCAAATTAAACCATTCTACACCTTTGATTTCGACCGATCGGAATAAAAACTCGCCACGAAAAATCCACTTTTGCAAATATCATAAAAAAATACATTGTCAACCATAAACCAACACCTTTCACTGACCTTTTCTCCATAAAATATCCTTTTCTCCACAAAATGTTCTTTTCCGTAAAAGTATTTGTAATCCCGAAGACACTTGTACAACGAAAACTCCGCTTCACAAGCGCGAATACGAAAAATTCGCGGAAAGGACTGCACAGAAGTAAATGACTATTCACTTTCATTTTCTCGATCACTGGTAGTTGTTTTTTACGTCCGAACACGACACCGGGCGCGAAAACACGGAAAAAGTTGCAGAATTCGGAAGAGAAAACAGAAACTGTGTTTGTTTGACAAGATCGCGCGCGTTTTACCCCCCGAAAAACCCTCGAGTCGTCCCAGTCGTACCACCCACGCGAAAAAAACCGTTAAAAGAAATGGAGTTTTGACCAGGGCCGGAGTTTGAGCTAAAGGAGCCCCAGGGCAAAAAAATCTGCAGCTCCATATTTCAATAACTTTCAACTTTTTTTCACTCAAAATAAAATTACTCAAAACTTTCAAATCGTAAAATTTTTGAGTGCAAATAAAATTTTTTCAACAGAAATGGAAGAATTTGTGAAAGTATGATAAATTTTCAATGCAATATTGAATCAGTTATTCCGAAGTAGTTGATTAAATTTTCAAATTTTCAATTCCGAAAGTTTAATAAGCAATTCAAAAGTCGTTTCGAATAATGAATTACTTTGAAACAAAAATGTTTATCAAATGCAAAAATCAATGTAAACCTGAAAAAATGAAATTTTTCAGGTGATTGCTGCAGAAGGTGAACAAAAAGCAAGCAGAGCATTAAAAGAAGCTTCAGACATCATCGGAGAATCTCCAGCTGCTCTGCAACTTCGTTACCTCCAGGTATAATTTTCTCAAAATTAATTACTTTACTCCCTAGGGTTGAAAAACGATTTGAACCCACTCTTTACACCCTAGGGAGTAAAATGCACTTCTCAAGCTATCGAGACAATAAAAAACTATAAATTTCAATTTTTCAGACTCTCAACACAATTTCATCCGAAAAAAATTCCACCATAGTTTTCCCTCTCCCGATCGATTTGGTGACGTATTTTATGAAGGCTAAAAGCTCAACCTCGAAATAAAAAAAAAATGTTTACATGTTTTTCAATGTATGAAACTTCGAAATAACTGATTATCCATCCACATCCAAAAAATACGGAAGTATTTACATCTCCATGTTTTTCGTTCGTTTGGAAAATAAGATTTTCTCAGCTCTCACTGAACGTACTTTTCGTGAATGTCTTCGAAACAAAAATTTTAAAAGTATGAACTTTATTGTGCAATTAGATTTTTTTTAAATACGTTGCAACGCTCAAATTTTTTACCTTCCAGAATATTGAATATTTTATACAAAAATTTTATCGACTGTTAATTGTTTACAAATTAATATTATACATTGTTGATTGCTTTTAGAATCTATATACGTTTTTACATGTAATTTTGATGTTGATGTTTATGATATTTGTACCCCATTTATCGCAAAAGTTACGAATATTATACAAAAAATGTTCGAAATAAAAATTCTAAATGTGAATGTTTTTCGAGTGATTTTTGGCGAAACAGGAATTTTTTGAAATGCATACTATTGTTTATTAACACGGCGAGCTTACATTCGTCGATAAAATCCGAAAGAATTTAGATTGACAAGATGTAAAATTAAATATAATTGGAATTGCAATTTTTGTTCTTACGTGTCTCTTGTTTCTGGTTCTTCGTCATAAGCCGACATAATTTTTTCCATGATTTCCCACAATTTGTCGCGAGTCAACTCTTTCGAAAAAACCTGAAATTAAAAAAGTTTTACAAAACTCATATTGCAGTCTCAAATCTTTGAGTCAGTGAATGTAGAAATCAAAAATTTGATTCATTTTTTCGTACTTTTTCATAAACACAGAAAAAAAATAAGACTTGTTTTATAGCTCGCAAAAACGAGCTAACTCTGAAAATTTAGCTCTAACATACTATCGATTTATGCTTTCAAGAACTTGTTAACAAAAAATTTTTGGTTAGTCTAACAAAATAATACAAGCAAATAAGAAAAGGTTTTTACATTAAACCAAGAATACTGATCACACTCGTCCATCAAAGGCACAACGACTCCATAAATTTGAAGAGCCAAATTGATGCAGGCTATCGCAACCAAATTTGGCGGATAATCCAAAACTGCAGGGGAATGATGGAAATCTTGCAAAAGTGCCATGCTGGTTTTCGTCACCGGGTATTTCGACCATTCTTCTTCTCCGAACCAAGCTTGTAATGATCTCAAATAGTGCAACAAGTACTGTAAAAAAGATAAAAAAATACACTATAACACAAAAATGACACAATTATTCGGCAACATAACTAGACAATGAAAAAGTCATATTTCGTCTCTAGGGTCAAAAAACAGTTCTTCTTACTGGGTATAAAAAGTTTTTTGCTACTAATGAGTGAAACTGTACACAGAAGAAAAGAAAATTTGAATACTTTGTGAGGATGGGTGAAAGTAGTTTGAAATTTCAGCATTCGCAATATCAAAAGTTCGGCCTGAACAATTGCGTCGCGCATGCTCCAGTATTCGTCACCTAATTCCAAAGGCTGTGAACCTCGATGCAACGTACTGTGCGTAACGTTCATGACGTCACGAATTTTCAAGTGATCGTCTTTCCCTTTTCCAGCCAAGTACAAACATGTTGAGGCGATCAACTGAAAGGAGAAAAAAGTTATATCAAAAATGTTTTGTTTACCAAAATTTTTTAGTATTCCTAAACATTTCAATATTATATGAATTTCCGAGTTATGTCCACATTTTGTAAATTATACAGAATTTACATTGTCAATTAAAAAAATTTTCTGTTTGTCCGAGTAACATGTAACTTTTGGAATATTTTTGGAAATAGTGCTCTTTTTACAATCTTGGTTCAAAAATTTGAAAGTCACAACATTTTCTTCAATCATTTCTAACTGTCAACACTTTTCACTGTTTTCTCACAATTTTCGTACATATTTGGAAAAACACGTGTGATGATTTTATCAATTTAAACAAGTTTGTACTTGGTAATAGAAATATTTTATATTTGTTTGAACCACTGAGATTTTTCATAAATCTTAAAATATTGCATAAAAATACCTACATAAGGGTCATAACCCTGAGGACTTGTTTCTTTGAAAAATTTGTGAAATAAAGTTGCAGCTGTAGCAGTCGTCAAAGGATTTGCATTCAATTTGTGACCTGAAAATGAACTGGAATCAATTTTTTCATATTTCTCATCATCATGAAGTATATTATGTGTTTGAAATGTATTTTAATTTTGTAACTCAGTGCTTGAAATGAATGATGAAAAAAATTGTTACTTTAATTGAATAATTTGAATTAAATAATTTTGATTTGAATTATCATTACAAAAATTGATATAAAATGAGTCATTAAAATGTGAATTGCAAGTATATAAAATTATTATTTAATTTAAATTATTGCCATGGACCTATAATTGAAATTCTTATTATTCAATAATTTTAATTATTACTCAAAATTATAATCCATAAAACGAATATAGTTGAAAAATCCATCATTTACCACATTCGAAAATAAATCGAGCAACAGTGAACGTGTCGCTACTTTTGGTGTAATCAATGGTGGAATTTTTGTGCAAACTGTTGCGTTTTTCTCGCTGCATTGCCATAACATCAATGACATCTTTCATTTTCGAGCTGTGAAAAATATAAATTATTAGAATTCTTCGAACCATCATTTTGACACAATAAACAGCAGACATACAACTAATACATGTAAATTGAAAAAAAAAAATACTCGAACAAATAAACAAAACGAAATTTGAAGACAAAAAACATTTAAAAAAAACAGAATTTCACATTTGACTCCACTAAACATGCCGACTGATACATGTAAAAATAATTCAAACGCATACATACATTTTCACTTTGTTACAAGCTATTTTTAATAACATTTCAAGATTAACATGCATTGTCAACGGAATCTGTCAATTACGACGTTACGAACGTAACCTCGTTTATCGATGTGATAATATCTGAAAAACGGATAACTTACGTAAAATTAATTTTTGCACAACAATCACTGACTTTTTTTATGATAGAGATAAAAAAAGCTAATCTTTTTTAATGAAGAACAAGGTATTTTTTTTACAATTCCGGTGTAAATATTGTTTTACGTCATGTTACGTTAGGTCAAGTAGATTCGGGAAAAAAGCGTTACCTAAGGAATTCTTGGGTATTTGCTTGTGTTTGGTTCATTTTTGTGGAATGAAATGATCGGTGCATTCGCCAATTATAATAAATTGATGATTTACCACTAAAATTAGTAAGATGTGGCAAATTCGGACGGCGACAATGATCAACAAATGTAACTTTGACAACAGACAAGTGACGACTATCTTGTGAAGTTGTCAGTACTGGTCACTTGGTATTTTTTTCAAAGGCAAGATGGCGGAGAATTTTAGCCCATGATTTCAGGGGCAGATAACCGAAGTGAATAACGGTTTTATGCCAGAAGTCGTTTCCGGTTTCAATTTTGGTTCATGTTCGTTGTAATTTAAATGAATGAAGACGAATTCTTGTTTAATCTATTAGTTCCTGCAAAATCAAGATCTTTAAGTATGAAACTGTGACTTTTATACAGTGTACGACAAGTTAAAAAACATCTCCACCTTCAATTTCAAATCATTTATTCATCCTTACATAAAATAACCAAAAACATACAATTACTCCTTAAATACTCTCATCACATAACCTAACCTCCACTTTGAGCCGTATAACCTCTGAACGCACACATTTCCAGCAAATATGTACAAAAAATGACATAGAAAAACGAAATACTCACCCCCCCCCCCCCCTTTTTTATTCCCCCCTCGTCCTGTTCCTGAGTTTTCTAACCTTCGCAAATTCTAAATACTCCGGATTCCGAAAAATAAAATTCGCGAGTTGCCGCGTCCCGGCGAAAGTTTCAGCCTTAGTTCCCCTGCACATGGACAACTGCATAGTCGAAAGTTCATTGTCGCAATCCACGTCGTGATACACGTGGATCAAGTTTTTGTCGGGCGATCGAAAAACTTCGAGGTCAGATTTAACGGCTTTTTCGAACAGATCAACGTCTTCCTTGCCCCAGCCTTTGATGCTCAAGTTGAATCCTCCAATGGCCGTGTAGTCTTTTTTGTACAAGGACGCTATGCCGAAACCGAATTGCCGCCAGTAACCGTTGTGTTCGTTAATGGCGAAACTACCGGATTTTTGGTTGGGATTGACGATTTTTGGATCGTATTGACTAAAAACCACTGGGAAGTATATTCTGCGACTCATGACTGTGTTCAACCGGATTCTTTGCAAGGCCGAAGCTGTGAAAACGATGTCCACGTCGACGAAGAACGCGAGATCGTCGTTTTTCAACCTAGAACCGAGGTATTTTGGATTTGTTTTAGAACATCCTTTTCGGACATCTGTTGTGCAAATTTTTGTTACATGTAATATACATTTCAGTAGTTTGAAAATACTATCAGGAAATGAATCTGTTCATAAACTTAAAATCGACTGGAAAAATGTACTATAACAAATGGGGAAACTCATGGAAAACACTTTAATTATTTCTATTCTGAAGTATCCATTTTCTGCTGACCTAGAAACTCCCAGATCCAATGCTTTCGCCCTGGAGAAGTTCCCCGAAGCCGAGATCACGTCGATTTCTGCGTTACTATGCTTCTCCTTCAATTTTCGGATCATCTCTTCCGTGCCATCAACTGACTTGTCCGTGTTTTGAGGAAAAAGTATCACTAGCAGTTTAGCATTTTCTTTTGGGACTAAACAGATTTCTTCATAGTTTCGAAGAAACCTTTCGAGGACTTCTCGTCTACCGGATAAAGGGAGGAGAAAGTGGATAACTTTGTCTTGGATTCTACTGGTTTTCGAATGGAAAGTTAGACTGAGGAATATGTCGTGCAGAGAATTGCGACTGATGGTTAGTTTTTGAGGTCTTTTGGAATCTTCTTCCGGTTCTTTGACTTCTTCTATTTCAATACCTGAAATTAACCAGAAAAGGTACTTTAACGTTTTCTTTTTATTACGTATGGAATTATTTTCAGATATATTTATGAAATATACGAGAATTTCCAAAATATGAACGTTTTTGAAATAATTTCCGGAAAGAATCCGAAATCGCAGAAAACTTCATTCACTTTGACATCTTTCATATAAAAACCAGAGTTCAATAAAAATAGTTCCTGAAAGAAAAAAAATTAACATTCACACTCGAACGCAATAAAAAACATCCCAAGATACTCTTCTATTCCCTGATGGCAAAAAAGTAACTGTGCGGCTACGATGCAGCGACTGTACAAGTGACCATGGGACTTTTAGATAGAATTTAACGTTTTTGGATAATTTCTAAAATTCGAAGTTTGGAAATTTTGAAAATGTTGAGTATTTCAATGAATTGATATTTCTTGGGTTTTCCAAAAATTAATAAAATTCAAGTTTTTCGGAAGATTGAAAATTTTTGAAGTGTTTTGAATGATTCGAAAATTCCGAATTTTTCTGAAAATTCGAAAAACTATGGGTTCTATAGAAAATTGAAAATTTCAAAGTTTGTTCAACGTCATGAAAATTTTTAGTTTTACATTACATTTAAAATATTTAAATTGAAAAAAAAGTAAAAATTTAAAGTTCTTTGTAGGAATGAAACAGTTAGATTTTTTGAAATTTCAAAGCATCAGAATTTCTCAAAATATCCGAAAAATATTCGACTTTTTCGAAAATTCTGAAATTTTAAGTTTTTCGAAATATTAAAAAATGACAAGTTTTCCGAAAGATATGAAAACTTTATGTTTTCTGAGAAATTCCAAAATTGACATTTTTTTTTAATTTTTAAAATTTTAAGTACTTTTAGAATTTTGAGAATTCGGAATTTTTTGAAAAATGTTAAAGTCCAAATATATTTAAGACATCTCAAAATTCAAAGTTTTCTGAAAAAATAATGAGATTTCTAGTTTTTCGGAGAAAATGAAAAATTCCAGATTTTACAAAGATTTGAAAATTCTAAGTTTGTTGAAGAATTCAAAAATCGCGAGTTTTTGTGAAAATTTGAAGTATTCCGGAAAATTTTACATTTCCAAGTTATTTGAAAATTTTACGATTAAAATTTTTTCTAAGAATTGTAGAACTTTTAGTTTCATGGAAAATTGGAAAAATTATGATTCTTTCGTAAGATTCATAGATTCGAGATTTTCGAGAAATTCAAGAATTACTACTCTAGAGATTGTAGTTTTTATAAAAACAGGCAAAATTGTTAAAAGATCAGTGAATTATTTATAAAAATTCGTTTTTTCATGAGGTCGATTTTATAAAAGTTATATACAATTTTCGAATTTTATAAAGTGGTTTTATAAAAAGTTTATGAAAGAAATTTTTTTCATAAAATCTGTCAACATTTTCATACAATGCATCTGTTTTTTTAATGAAAACAATTGAAAGCCTCCAAATTTTCTTATGAAACCTTCATTTTTATGAAAACTTCGCGATTTTTATAAAAAGTTTTATATTTTTATAAAAAAAACAACTCAAATC